>JAUZNC010056540.1:0-35874 GCA_034780395.1 Vannuccia rotundouncinata | reverse complement strand
CAGTTAATACATGAGATAGTGAGCCAGTTAATACATGAGATAGTGAGCCAGTTAATACATGAGATAGTGAGACAGTTAATACATGAGATAGTTAGAAAGTTAAAACATAAGATAGTGAGACAGTTAATACATGAGATAGTGAGACAGTTAATACATGAGATAGTGAGACAGTTAATACATGAGATAGTAAGACAGTTAATACATGAGATAGTGAGACAGTTAATACATGAGATAATAAACAAAAACAGTTACCTGTAATGCTAGTGCATTAAATTCCAGAAAGAGTGGTTTTGCCTCGGCCAGATATCGCACAGCAAGAGTCTGGAGGTCACGGTGTACATTATCATTGGCAGGTGACTGTCCTGCCGCAGTTGAACCCCCGGTTGAAGCACCAGATGTGGAAGTGCCCCCTTGCCCACTAGAAGTATGTGAAGAGGTGGGAGCTGTTGTCTGACTTGTCCAGAACTGAGATGGAGAAAAAGTAATCATGAATGGAAAAGTAACAAAAAAAAAACAAGAATTGTTTGAAGTTAACTTACTTGCATAGCACCACCAACAATTCCGGTCCGTTTTGTTACTTTTTCATCTTTTTCAGATCCACGTCCGGATTCTTCAGCATCCCTTTCCACAAGTCTCCCCACTACTTGTTCAACTTTCTGCCTCAACATGGCCACACTTCTCGTCTTCTTTTCCAACTGGTCCACCCACACAGACATCAATCCCAGCTGTGTAGCGCGGTCTTCCTCGCTGCTCAGAGGTTCAACGAGACAACAGGGCCGACAAGACATCGTGAATTCAATCTTGCCATAGCGACAAGAGTTACAATAGGTGCACAGATAGGCGTCTCTTTGGTTCAAGTTGATACATCTACATTTGAAGCACTGGTTCACGTTATCCTGTAATGAATCGATAAATAATGAAGAGATGTTAAGAGATGGCCTGGATATGATGGATGTGTTTTCTGACTTACCTTACAATGGGGACAAGTGCCCCCCTCAACTGGGATATGACAGCGAGGACAATGAGCCTTCTCACCAGCTGGTGGAGGGTAGAATTCCGCGTACTCGATGATCAGGTAACAGGCCGTTATCGGTACTGGAAGCTCGATTTGCACCTGTTAATTATAATAATATTATTATGCAAACGATAAACATTTGACACGAGGTCTTCAATAAGTTACCTCAGTTTGGTCTTTGGCTATGGAGACTCTCTTAGCACGTATCCAAAGGTCAGTTCTGTTGCGAATCTTAACAGGGGTCTTCACATCAAGATTCGTGTAGTAGAGATTCAGAGTGCGAACGAAGCGTTGACGCTTGGTGACTATGTTGAACTAGAAGACGTGAAGACAAATAAAGCTAGATTATAGATTAACACTTTTATGGCAGTGAAGAATTGTGATCGATATAAACTGACCTTGACATGTAGGCTGTTTATAACATATGTGTTTCTCAGTTTGAAGATGTGTGTGTTGGCCGTGGAACGAGCATGTGGATCTATGTATCCCTTGGGAAGGGTCTGACTAGGCCTCTTCGAGTCGACTGGTTCACTGTCCCACTTCAAGTTAGTAAAGGGAAGGTCACGCTCGTGACAGACCTGACAGGGAACTGTCTCCAGATAGTAGCCTTCAAGGTCGATCCATTTCTTCAGGAAAAGATAAAGATAAAAGTTGCACTTTGTATGGAATCGGAAACAACCTTTTTATCTGACACTTTTGATTATTGTATCTACTAACTGACCTGAATAGCAGTATAGATAAGAGTGTTCGGATGACTAGCTAACAGATCGTTCTGGGCCTTCAAAGTCTCCACTATAGCAGGTATGAACTTGGATGGTTCAACTTGCCTGTCCTCGCCAGTGACATCGTTTTTACGGGTGGCTTTAAGCAGAAGATAGCCCAGGAGGTCCAAATATTGAGTGGCTTTGGGCGCGAAACTGGATATTTCCGGCCATAGTTGCCATAGTAGATCAAGGACTGACGACTCAAATCCAGTTTCCCCATGACTGAAGATGGATTTAGATGGAATATAATTTTGTACAATACATAATCAAAATTAACTACGTTACCTGCACAGTGCATAGACAATATTCTCGGCAGTCCAGCGCGTATCCACAGAAACCGCTCGACAAAGATAGAGGCGTAGGAACTGGACCAACGTCTCCTTGCCCAACAAACCAGTCAACAGCTGACACAACTTCACATCCAGTCCACCATCACTACCGGCCTCTCCGCTGCCCTTCTTCGACGAAGATGATTTATGGGTGGAACCCCCTCCAGCCGTTGACGACGAAGGTTTGTCCTGCGATGTGGCCGAAGAAGACTTTCTCCTGCGGTCTTTTTTAGCGGTCTCCTCCTTAGAACGAGGCTTCGAAGAAGAGGTTGTGCTGGTAGCAGAAGGTTTTCGGCAAAGAGCTCTCTCCAGGAGGGCGAGAAGTTGATCCGAGACATGCGGGTCCAGACTGATCACAGCTTGGAAGAGGAACACCAGCATGTCTGATGACGAAGAGAGAGAGGGAGGTTATAACGATGATATTTGAGATATTAAATAACCGAACAAACTGACCTGGACACTTGATGAGGAATCTTTGCCAATTAGCTGTTCTAGAACTGGCTACATCCGTGCAAACTTTAATCTTGTCCATCTAAACACGATAAAAACACGAACTATAGAATGATGCAACACTCCACACATAACTAAAGAAACTCACCAGGTCGCACAGAGTTACGTATGGGATGGAGATTCGCTGCTCGGAGTCACTGGCCAGCGCTAATTGGTCGCCTACGAGAGCAACATCGCTGGAAGCCCCATCGCTTTTACTAGCGGTTGCTGTGGTGACCACCTTGAGACCATTCTGCGCACAGACAGTGCGAATCATCAGCATAGTTCGTCCGGTGAGGTGGATATCACGGAGTTGACGGTAGTAACGGTTGCCAACAACCAACATCAATAACTAGACAAAAATACGTTTGAAAACACTGAAGAAGAATTCAACTTTAAAATTAAAGAAATATCACCAATAAATTCTTACCCGTTTGATCTGTTTCTTAAGAAAGCTGGAACCAACAACTTCAATGAACTCGCAGAGTATATAACCCCAATGCTCGTCTTTGAAGGGCCCCAAGTCAGAATGCTTCTTGTGTTTTCCGGATCCTCCTTCTCCAACGTTGGAGTTGGGAGTCTGGTTACTCGTGTCACTCGAGGAGATACACTTAAGCATCATGTAGGGAACACGCAGCATCACTTCGGTCACCAAGGAGACGAAGTTGTCGAAGACGTCATGCTGGTGTTCAAGGACGTATTGTCGTAGGAAGAAAGGACTCATGTCATAATAGGGGTGTTGTAACAGCGGTTTTAATAGTGCGTCTCCGGAATCCTGCTTCGAAAAATATGAAGAGATAAAGCATCGAAAATGATAAAGTGGATCAAGCGAAAGATCCTACCTGCTCCTGGCTCTCCTTGCGCCAAAGAGTGTGAAGCAGTTTGATGACACGCAGGCAAAACTCAGCACAATCACTCTGGAGTAGTTCGTCCAGGATACAGCGCACCATATAGTTACCATCGACCGCCCCGGGTGCTGCTGAGTCACTTGATTTGGTGGTTATTGAAGTAACATTGGTGACACCCTCGCCACTACCTGAAGTGCTGTTAGTTCTGCTCAGAAGTTGGCTCAACAAGCGTAAATGGACCAGAGCTACCTCGGAAAATGTACTCCGGTCCACCATGCTTTCAGCGGTTCTGTTTGGAAGATCTAGGAAGGTCAAAGCCCTCTTCACTACCGCTTCAAATGCAGCTCTACAAACATACAAGATAACCACGGATAACGAGGTGTGCCCACTTTTGTTAAGCAAGTAGAACCCGGTACCTGTCAGTTTGACTATCAGTTAGATCAAGGTCTCTGATGAGGTAGTAAACAAGCTGCAGGAAGGGCACTGCTTGTACACCGTCCACTGTCTCCAACTGGTTCCAGCTAGACGTTAGTTTGGTGAGGAGAACTAACCGAATGCTCTGCTGACGAGCAAGTTCCCGCTGGTAATCGTCTTCGCTGCTTCCTGGAGAACCGTTGTTCCCTAACAGATAAATAAACACGTATTAATGAGCAGTCATTGAATTGAAGACCGCATACTGATAGCAACTTACCACATGGTTTGGATGGTGTCACCGGGCGCTCTTGTGATCCAGCGGAACAGGAGCTAAGAGAGCTAACACTCCTCGATTGTCGTTTAGAGAGCCCGAAACCTTCCCCTGTGGACCTGTCGGCTTGTGATTGACTGCCACCCGTGCAGCCTGTTATCCAATCAACGGCCTGTAAATCGAGAGATTTTAATTAGTTACACGTGCAGAAAAGGTTTCATACCAAAACAATTTACCTGGTCATCATCATCCTCATCATCATCGTCGTCTTCATCGTCAGAGTCTTCAGGTTGACCTCCAGCTCCAGCAGTCACCAAATTCCCGGCTATAGAACCGTCCTCCATGGCCTGGTTGTTCTGTTGACTCAACTGTAACTGCTGCTGATCATTATCAACTGCACTCACGGAAGCAGGAGGCACAGCTGCTGTCTCCCCATCAGTGTCGGCCTCGTTAGCATGAGAGATACCGGCTGCACCAGCGTCCACTGAAGGGGCTGTGTTTGGCAGTTCCTCTACTTGCTGCTCCAGTTCTGCCTGGACAGGTGCAGTCCCACCTGCTTCACTAGCATTGGGGCCCTGGTCTTGCAGGCTTAGTTGGAGGGCGATGTTCAACAACTGCATCAAAATGAAACAAATGGTGAAAGCCTAAAATTTGAGTGCCTCAAATATACTCATAATAGGGCAAGAAATACAAATTTGTGGTTTGCAGAGCATCTTCTCTGATTGTAGTAGAAATGCTTCTCTTCAATAGACAGACCTACTACTAACTACTTTTAACATTAAATAAAATAGAATTTTGAGAACCGATATCTAACCAAGTACCTAAGTGACTTTTAAATTTGACATCACTCAATTTTTTTGATGATATTTTGTAAATTTTAAGTATTTTCGAGATGTCCTCAAATTTCGAGTATGGGTTGCCACCCTGATATATTCGAAACAGAATTTAATTTTATATAAAAGACAAACTTACATCTTGATCGTTGACATGATCGATAATGGCCTGCATCATATCCATATTCTCTGAATTTCCAGACTGTAATGTCTCCAACAGAAGAGCGGCCTCATCAGCCATGCCCATGTCTTCTTCGTCCATATCCTCGTCCATTTCTTCATCGTCATCTTCGTCCGCTTCGTCAAAGTCCTCCTCGTTGATGTCAATCCCAGGCGGCATGAATTCATCGAGATAAACCTGCTCTTGGCTCTGGTCCTGTGATTCAGCTGCATCTTCCTCGACAATGGAAATGTCCGGCTCGGGCTGATGGCTGCTTCCAGAAGCACCACCCGTCGATGAAGTGTTAGAGGATCGCAGGGATCTACTGGCTGTAGGACCCATCCGGCGTTTTTTCACTGCATCGTGTCGCTTCAGTCTTGCTGATAACTGTCTTGATGTGGCTCCAGTAGAGCTCACCGGGTGCTGTGTTGGTGTGGGTGACAGAGAAGGTGGGGGGACGGGTGCAGCAACCACCGATGGAACAAGGGGTTGCATCAAGGCGTTGAGTGTATCTCGACATGTCTGTGCTACCAGAGGGTGACTATGGAGGATCATTCGAACCAGTGAGTTCAAAACACATTCTTGCAGAGGGCTGGGTTCTTCTCTTATGGCTAGAAGGAAGCCATGGAGCACTTCAGTCACTCCTGTGACCAGCTGTGGGAGGTTTCGTGCGCACACCTGGTCCAACGGGGAGGTCCACGGGCAGGCCGGCTGTGATTGGACAAGCGAGAAGAGACTGCTGACCAACTGTGTGACCAGCTGTTCCGGATGTGGCAGCACCTGATGAAGGTCCGACGCTGGCTCTGTGCTCGTACTGGCAAAGGAATGAACTATTCGGGATATGACATTGAGGCATTCCTGGAAGGCTACGGGGTCTAGCGGTTCTACCTTCGAGCCCTGAAAACGATAAACTCAATAATTCTAAAAGTCGCCCTGAATCAATACAAAAGTCTGGAATAAGTTTACCACAGAGTCAATTCTCATGTGCTGAGTGACCCTCTCCATTTGACAGCGGCCCAGATAGGCCCTCAATTCCGCTTTGTCAGGATGAAGAACCGACACTAGTCCAGTCGCTTGAACAGCAACCGCTGGAGGTGCCGGCCATGTCACCAAACCCCTGGCTCGTGCACTGATATCAATACCCGCGTCACCAGGTTCAACAGGACCACTGATGTGGAGCAGGGCTGTTGTCAGCTCAAGAGCAGCACCCACAAACCCCGGTCCTGGCAGCACACAACCCCCCTGACGCCAGTAGGCTGCCCCAATACTTTCCAAAGATCGATCGATATTAAGGTGGCTCGAATCAGCCCCGTTGGCCTCCATAGATGCCTGACTTGATGACTGGTCAATGTTAGCGGGGTCAGAATCCTTGCCTGTGCTGCTTTTCTGAGGCCAATTAAGCGATTCCTTGGATCTGACGTAGGCATGCAGCAGATCGATAGCGGTAATATGGTGCTGGTCAGAACTGCGGCCAACTGGAGACAGACAACATTTGCAATACATTATTTAATAGATGTTCAATACGAGAAGTAATTTTACGACAGCTTACCTGTTAGAACAACTTTCTTTTCGGACATTTCTGATCGATAAAAAGGAATATCAAAGGTTCGAGACTTGGTCACCCGCCCTAATTCAATTCGTCGTCCAAATATCTAAAAAGGAAAAACCCAACATTGCAGTCCTAGCCCTAGAAGAAGCCAAGGCCGAGTCGTGTGTACTCACGGATATAGACTGCGGTACTCGCTCGGGAGCAGTTCCCGACACGCCCAGTCTGAGGCCGACAATGACAAAGTCGTGCGAGCCCTCATACTTGACCTCTACAGTGAAGCCTCCAGGACGCGCGCACGCCACGCACATGTCCGGCGTCAGGAGTCGTCGTTTCAGCTGGTCCGAGTTGTAGATCTGGAGGAGGGAGAGGCCCCCATAGTTCACCTCATTGGTCATTTTACAGAACTCAAAGAAGTCGATGGGTATCGGGCCGTCTGATCTGGTCTCGAGAATACTTCGATCCTTGCACGGTCGACTTGCCCTTCTATCACCTCTTTTACCGCCCCGGGGCCCAGCCGAAGAAGTGGTTCCACTCGTGAGCAGGGAGGTGGCGCCCTCTCGATCCACCTGAGGAGATTGGAAGTTGGGCTGCAACCAGAACTGGCCTTCGGCACTGTAGGCTGAATGATCACTCCTTCCGCCATCTTGTTGCTTGATGTCAGTAGCTTCAAGTTCCACCCTGGTGACACCAAATTGTACATCAAATGTTGTAAAGGAACCAGCGTATTACAGAATCATGTACATACAGTGTCTTCGAAAGGTACAAAGTCAAGCTTCCATCTTCAGATAAAACTACGGTGGCTGTTCTGCCCTGCACTCCAGCGGTACGCAAAGTAACCGCATCCACTGATTTGGCCTTGGCGGCTGCCGCTACATTGCCTGTATGGATTAAAAAACAACAATTACTGCAATAACCAAGGACAGGGGCATTCAAAGGTTGTCTGTGAGAACTCACTGGAGCTTCCCCTGGGCGGCAGGTTGGGTGCTGCCCCATTGGAGGATGAACCCGGCTTGATCTCTTGCAGAATGAACTGGTCCGGCTGAATACTGAGCAGCACTGTCGTGTTGAGACCTAGGGTCATCGCTGTCAGCAGGCCGGGGTGTCCAGCTACTTCAGACCAGCCCACCAGAGCGTTCGGCTGTCCCACACCAGCCTTGGGAGGAGGGCCTGGAAGGGCTACCCCATTGTGCAGACTGCAGACAGGAAGAGAGTGACTATGCTGCGGAAAGAGGATACGAGTTATTGACGCAAGAATGACCTACCTCTTTGTATCAACAGGGAAGGTCTTCTTTACGACGCACGTAGCCGGATCGAGGCTAGTGGCAAAGGTCTTAACACACATGTACGAGTGCACTAGCATCTGCAGGGCATGACTGTAGTAGATAGAGGAGCCCCCATACCCCACCGACCCCGTTCCCATATCCCTGTGGAGCCAGTCGTGGCCGTCACTCCAGTCCAAAGTTTCAGCCAGGTAGAAACAGCCTTGAGAGGCCAAACAATCTGGACCTAGTTTCTATGGAGACAACAAAGGAGGAGGATTTACCAACTGCTGCATACTCAAGAAAGAAGGACCAAAAATGCAGATACCTGACAAAGAATACACCCAGATTGGGCCATAACCAGAATGAAGCAGTCAGGCTCGTCTTCATTAGCCGCATTCGATGTGACAAAGGTGACGTCCCGAAACTTGCCTTCAACTGGCTGGAAATGATAGAGCGGGTTCCTCGTGTCCTTCCCCAGGTCGAAGATCTGAACCGACAGAGCTGTGACCAGGGCCAAACGAGTGGACCCGAAACAGGGCAGCCACACCGGACGCACAATAAAATCCTGACTGTTTTCTAACACGGGATTGACGGACACTCTCCCCGCGGAGATGGAGCCCATGCTTGTCACTGTGTAGACAGCGCACTCCTGTCAAAGTAACAAGCGAGACACAATTAGGATATAACCGTACTTGATCATCAGGGAGGTGGATTGTTCTTACCTTGAGGCCACAGACAGCCAACAATTCTTCGTTCTCAGGATTAACTGCCATGGTAACAACATTGAATCCGGTATTGGTTGTACTGACTCGATTGGTGGTGACTCTGGGAGGACCACCAACTTCATCCTCGTCCTCTCGTTCTTCTACCGCTACACCAACTCCATTGGCAGAACTCTCCCCTTCGAAAATTCCTTCCGCAAGATTTTCCGCTCGCCGCAATAACGCCGTTATATGTAGCACCGATATTTTGGCCTTCTCGTGAGCCACAGCGAGGTGGTGCCTTCTTCGGGCTACTCCGATACCACTGGCGCCTGTAGGGGACGCTGACAGGAGCACCATGGCGGACCGACGAATCTGATTGTTCTGTAGAAGTTGTCGAAGCTGGTGACTGGTTTCTGCAGTGGTCGAGGTGATGGGTGTTTGCCGGGCGGAATCAAAGGCACCTTCTTGACAGTCAATCACCTTGGACTGGAGGTCGCATTAAAAGAGGTCAAAGTCAACACTTAACGATTACCAAAACATTTACAGAACAACGTTCAAAATGAATCATATCTCACCACAATTTTGCTTAACCTTTCCGTAACCTTTTCTTTTTCATGAAGAGCTGTGAAAGCTGTCTTCAAACGGTCCAAACTTCCAGTAGCTATGGATCGATACTGTTCAGATAAGACGGGTTCAATGTGTCCAATAATAGCTACAATCTCCTTGAGTAGAGGCGAAGTAGCCAACATAGTGGAGAGAGTGTGACGATCCTCTCCAATCTAAACGATAGATGTTAAATGTTACCGTCAAAATGATCACTTAAACAATAAAGATATACCCTTCACACCTTGTCTTTGATGTCCTTCAACACTGTAGAAGACGTAGGCAGTCCATTCACGGAGGAACTTGCCTTCACCTTACTGCCACTGGTAGCAGCTGAACTCTGGTTCATTTGAAGCAGCGTCTGTTGAACCAGTTGCTGATGGCCTTGGTTGTGACGCCGACGTGTTACTTTGATACCTCCAGGTGCACCCCCTGGGGCATGGTGGTGGTGGTGATGACGCGTGCGGCTCGATCGTAGTGATATATAGGAGGCAGTTGGAGCATTGCTCGATAGTTCATTCCACTGCCAACTTCGAGAGGGGCCACCACGTCTGCAGAAGAATTGTGTAATGATCAACCAATGCCACCATGGTTTACGGTCTTGTTAGTTTACTAGTAGAGACTTACTCCTTGGTGGGGGTCCTACGTGACAACGCTGAGCAGGAAGGTTCCCCTTTGGCACCACAATCACAGAAGAAGCCTCCCTTTTTGGCATAAGTGAGGTCGTGATTAGCATGACAAACACGGGCACATATGGAGCAAACTCCTTCGACATCCTGCATACCACAGGTGTGACAATTGTACCAGTGCTGTTCTACGTAATCCTTGGCTGTAGCAGAGAATGTGCATAACTTCTCGTGAAGCGCTTCCCCTTCCTAAACAAGGAATCAAGAAGAAACAAAGTCACCATTTGTACTCTAATGATAATATTTGAGCATAAACTCACAGATTCCTCATCCGATTCCATTCCAAACTCCCCCAATGTCACTGCCAAGTGGTTGCTAGAGAGGAGTAAGTCGCGTTCTTCACAGCTACCGGTCATGCCAGCGTAGAGGAGGGGTGACGGTTGGTTGGTGTCCACACAGAAGTTGGGGTTAAGAGCGCAAGTCAAATTGCTCAGGTAGCTGTACATCGCCAAAAGACTAGCCAGAATTGTCGGCTGCCGGAGGCGAAATAATAATAATTTAAAATACAATATGTAAGAATAAAGAGTCACCAACACCAAACACACTTACCAAAGCATCCTCCAACCTGGACGACTTGTTCGTCTTCACGACACACTTGCCCAACCTTTGAGCACATTGCAAGAGCTGTTCCAAGAGCAATGTGTGTCCAGTGGAACCACTGCAACCGCCCGCCAGGCAGCACATCATGGTTACTAGGTCAGCGAGTCCAGGAATCGACGAAGACTCAACCTCTCCGGTGTCATTGTCTCCCTCCTCCTCCAGGAACAAGCTGTCGGCGTAGTTTTGAACGGTGACAGACACCGAGAGGAATTGTCGCAGCAAAGAGTAGCAGACACCAGACTTGATTGAGACGTCAATTGTCCATTCGGTCACAAGGAGTGGGATCAATTGCGACAGTCTGGCACGGAGTTTGCTCATATCTGGAGCTGTTGAGACGGAATTTCCAGTGAGGAGAGAATCCACCAGGACCGTGAGGGCGACTGTTCGTTCTTCCAATGAGGTGAGTTGGCGTAAACCGCTTGCTATCTCCATGTAGCTCGGCTGCTGTGGACTGGATTTATTGGCTGTTGAAGAGGATGATAATAAAACAGTTAAAAACCTATTCTGCACATCACAGGGGACACTTCAATGAAACATACCTTTAGACAGCAGTGTAATAAAGAACTTTATGACGGCCAACTTGTAAGCACAGGATCGATTGCTGTCTGCCAATGTCAAAAAGAACTCCGCTATCCGACTCTCTTCCCCCGCGGAAAACACCTCACTGAAACTATTCCGGTCAATACAACGCTCCAAGCAAGTCTCTAGTATACCAACACACTTGACAGCAATACAGTCCAGACGCTGGGTGGCGGTTGCTGACAATATCATAGCAACTATACTCTCAATCACTTGACTTTCCATTGCGGACTTCGTGCGTTTTGTCATTACAACTTCTAGAGGATTACTGACATCACCACCTGCTCTCTCAAGGATGTCGTCACGATGAAGCCGAAGAAGAGCATCACATGCGGACCTCTTATTCGCTGCTGAGGCCCAGTTGGACAGGCTGTTGACAATGTTGCTAGCGACACGGATTAAACGTCTGATAATGCCCAATTGCAGGCTCGGAGTAGAGCTATTCACGTTGCTGAGTATTCGTTGCGAGGACAGTTGGGATAGATGAAGCCGATAAACTTGTGCAATGATCTTCTGTATATCTGACTGCTAAAGATAATATAGTTTTATATTTTGATGAATAATATAAAAATGATGAAGTTACTAATTTATTATTATACAATTTAAAAAGTTTTCTAAAATAGAATTATACTTTCAATATACTACTTCAAAACATTTTAGTAGTAAATAATTACAATATTTTTTTTAAATATATAAATTGAAATAATGACTAAGCAGGAATAACAAATGTGAGCTAACCGTATCTTCTTCATTGGGGAAGTCAGACATTTTATACTTCCAATTTTCGAATGAATCAGTAATCTGACTGGGAATTTGAGATGCAATTCCGCTACAATCAGCAATCAATTTAAATCGATGCGGCCATAAGGTCAGCAATTGATACCAACCTTCGTCATGAAATTTTTCATCTTCGTCTGAAACATAACCATTATCAATTAATGAATGAAATGGTACACACCAATTATATTAGATGACTAACCTTTTGATTTCAATGTGGCGTTATCTAAAATCATACGTCGCGCCAACGACACTAAACGATCCAAGAGATTGACAGCCAGAAGAAATATGGTATCGGCACAGGTAATAATACCTTCGAGGTTTTCCACCAGCTATAGAAAAACATCATTAATTAATTTACGAATTAATAGGCTTCGGTAAAATCAATAAATCTTACCAAAGAGGCTTGGGGCAACTTTACTTCGGCTACACTCTCCAGATCTTTGGCTTCAGTGGCTAAGGCTTCACTCATTCCACGTTGAAGATAGTCGAGGAGAGTGTCATAATAGATCAACTTCTCCACTGACATGGCCGAGGGAGTGGAAGAATCAAGACTACTGAGAAAGGGTTCCAACTCTCTGTGGAGGAGGTTACCAATACGGGGCACTGTAAACACCTTTCGTTGACAGGACACTAAGAGAGAATCAACTGTGTCGGTAGAGGAAGGATCTTCCGAAGTCTTGATGGATTTCTCCAAGAAGTCCTGAAATACGGAAACAAACGAGTTAGTCTGTAATCACAATTGTCGATAGAGTAAAACTACAATGCGCCTACCACTATTTGGCTTTTGCCTGTGTCATCATTAAGTCTTGGGGCCAGTATTAGGAAGTACAGCACATGAGCACAGTTACCCAGAGGACTACCAGCGACCAGACGACGAAGGTATTCCGAGGACGGTGGAAGAGCCATCATAATGCGCCAGCTGATCAGGAAGTGATAGTGGGTCAAGGTCAGACTGTCTTGCGGATTCATTTGATTGGCTCCGGAGATCTGTAGTCCTTGGCCGATTAGGTTGAGCAGTCCAACGAAAAATGCGTCATAATTTGTCTTGCTTGCTAGGAAACTGAGTGCCTGAAGCAAGAAATGGTTGTCTTGTACCAAGAATAACCAAATTAGAAATAACACAAGAGTGTGCACTCACCAGACCATCGACTTTCCTGCAAGTTGGGAACTCTTCTTCAGATACAACATCATAAAACTTGTTTCCATCATCCATCAAATCATTGTAGAGGAAGATTGCTGGGTCTTCAGGTCCTTCTGGCATACCATTTCCTGCCCCAGTCGACAGCCAATTGGCGAAGAGGTTTCTCCTGATCTGCTTGAAGAGCTGGCTAGGCTGCTCATAAAAGTTATGCAGCATATACTTTACCAACAGAAGCAATCGTGTAAGCAGTCGTCGCTGGTAAGGGCTCGCCGTATTAGGAAAGGTCTTAGCTTGGGATACAACCAGATCGACAAGAGCTCCAAACACCGGCTTCTTGGCGGAGAGACTAGACAGGCTGTTGAACAAGAAGACTAGAAGTTGGAGGTGCTCAGGGTTGACGTCTTGACTAGTCTCAGGTGAGGACAGTTGAGTGGAAAGGCTGTTAAGGAAGCTGGTCCATATATCTGTGACCAGAAAGTCCACTTTACAGCGATGTTCCACAAGTGAGGATTGTACAGCTTCTGACATGCGAACTACAACAAGATTAGCGAGTAGTGTAAGCGAGCGGAGAGGGATAGACAGCGGCCAAGCTGTGTGCTGTTGAGTGGGATTAATTCCCAGGTGAGTGAGTAGCGACAGTTGACCTGACGGATCGATTAGATGGTTTTGCAACAAATGGTGCTGGAGGGAGGTCAGCTGGCTCTGAATTTGACAGAGATCCTTCCCTGTGGAGACAAAAAACACAGGTTATGACACACCGAAATATCTTTTATGCAATTTCGTAAATTATAAAGATTTTATAATAACTAAAATATAAATAGGAAATAATTAAATATAATATTAAAAATCAGCTTCTTACATAAACGTATTTGTTGTATCTCTATGATTTCCTCTCTATATAATGTATAGTATAGTTATATCTCTATGATTTCCTCTCTATATAATGTATAGTATAGTTATATCTCTATCATTTAATATGTATTCAATATAAGAAAAATAAAATAATTTGCAATGTAAAAGTGGCCTACTTCTTCTTGAATTGACAGTGCCGACATTATCCAATTCTCTGATCAAACCTGCGATGCAGTCAATTGTATTCTCTTTGATGCTCACCCTAAAACATCATTAAAAGTTTAATTAATTGATAAATTAGGCATAATTCCTATTTATGAAGAGCATTATTTTTTAGTGAATTTATCAATAATTTATGAGTAGCTATTATTCCATATTACCTGATGGCCTGACGACAAACTTCTACTTCTGATTGTGCCATTCCATCAATCGTGATGAGTACTGCAGTGACCAATGCAATTTGAAGTTGTCGGGTCAACTCGTTGTCAGTAGGACGACAAGATGGTAGACAACCACTCAGATCCTTCGTTGACAGATGACGTGACCATATGGATACGAGGTGGTGACCACTTACCGGGTTATCACTGCCAGATATGTCTAAACCAAGTGATTCACCTGTGTCCTCTGCTCCTTTACGGTGCTGGTTGCTAGGGGTGACAATGGGCTCGGAGAAGAGCAGTTCCAAACCCAACGTGGAGGATTCTGCCAGGGATTGGATTCCATCCTTAATTAAAAGTGTCATTCATTTATAATGGAAAGTGGTTCTACCTTGATCTACATCCGTTTCATTCTGAGACATCTTGTCGCTGTGTTGATCAGGGGAACTGCAACTGTCATCGTTGTCAAGGTCTGGCATACCCCGAGAGCCTCGCTGGATCTGACATAGCAACATTTGATGAATATAGTTTAGTCATATTTTATTTTAAATGTAATACAACGGTAAAATAGTCCATTTCGAGATAAGCGAACCTTCTTCAAGTATCCCAGAGCTAGTTCCAACCACTGAGAGAATATTGTCTCGCCCGTCGTGTTGATAAGTAGTTGGAAGAGGTCTGTGGCGGTCCAAGAGTCCGCAGTTGATATGGAGAAGACTTCCTTGTCTGGAAATGTATTCACTAAAATTATCATTAGCATATCAACTTTTTACTATTTAAACGTGACAGAATTAGTGACGGAAGGGTACCTTTTTTGGTTTCCATGGTGATAGAGGCGGGGTCGGTTTGCATCTTGGCTACAATTCGGGAGAAAGATGACAGAGCAAGTGTAAGGAGACGGGACAATGACGGTCCAGTGAGCACAGAGTGTCTCCAAGCTCCATGTCTATTGGTCAGTTGATGAATGTGACTAACACCACATAAAACATTCCGTGACACCAACATGTCAAAAGTTTGTTCGTACTGAAATAGAGTTAAAAAGTTTATAGGTACTCTACAAATATTTAAATTGAAAGCGACATAATTATCATCATTGTCTGTGTTGAATTGATCTAAAAGTAAACCTTTACATTTTAATTGTCAATACGTATTGTAAAATTAGATCAAGAACCTACCCAGACTGGTACACGTTGTCCGTTTTTAATGCAATCATGAATTCTATCAACAATGTTGATCTGAAAAGTTACAAATTTAAAATTCCAATCATAGTGAAAATCTGTATTTAATTGCACTAATTCCTATTAATGTTCTTGACAAAAATCTTACAGCTAAACAAGTTATTTCTCTCATGATATCTCCCTGATCCATTAGATTATTGGCAGCAAGTGGGTGTCCAGTAGTTGTGCCCAGTCCAGCACTGGGATGAGGAGAGGGTGTGGTGTGACCGCTTCCAGAAGAGGAGACGAGCAGTGTGGATGTGATGGACTCGAGGACCAGAGATGTAGCGCTAACAAGTGCCCTGCAGAGTGACATGAAGTGGTCATTTGACTGAGGAATGATGATATTGATTGAGAACACTTCATGAAGGGAGCGCAGGTCCTCCAGTTGAGAGGGTAGTCTGCAGGGAAAGAAACGATGAAGGTTAACAGCAAACCTGTACATCCTGTAAATCTACAATAAATATAGTGTTACCTTGAAGCTACCAGAGAACCATTTTCAACAGAATCGGGGAGTAAAGTCGTCATTATATCAAAATCTTTTACAAGGGGGATACAATTGATTAAAGCCAACAATTTGTCGACACCTTGGTATCGATCAAAGGACTTCTTAGCCTGCTCAGAGAATCTTGTAAGATCCAGCTCTTCTACCCCATCAGCAAATTCAATCTGACTTTCGAGAATGGAGACCGTTTCCTAGGAGGGAAAGAAAATAGTGTAAGTAATGCTGTTCATGATTGTGCTGTTAGTTGTAAACTTACTTTTTTACTTTCAGGTCGCGAAATCATGTGACAAATGCTCTCGTACAACTCAAGAGCACTTTCTTGATCACGGGTTTTGATTGGTCCAGGTCCGGTGGACAAGGAGGTTGGCTCATGAGTAATTTCGTCATTTGATAATGTAAGTGAGGTCCACTGATCGAAGCCTTTCGCCTGTCTGACAATCAAAACTAGTTCTTCAATCTGATCTCTTGAAAGTTCTTTTGGTGAGCACAACAGCTGATTTAGTGTCTTACATGTTAAAATCTAAAATGCATTAATAAAAATGTTCAACGTTTGAATCAAGTGTATTTATATTATATGATAAATAATATTTACCAAAACAATCTTGTTTTTGTATTCCAAATTGTTTAGTAGAAGAAATACAAAGTCGTCAATGTAGCTGACAAAATGTGATGGTTCATCATTTTTGTGAACTAAAATACAAATAATTTTTATATTATATTTAAGATTTTGACATTTTTAGTCTTAGAGTTAGAGCTTACTTGAAACATGGTGATAGAGTCTATTTAAAGCCAATAACAGAAAGGCTTGTTTTACGTTGACATCAACATCAATTGCATCATATTCTTTTTTTCTAAAGTTAAAACAAGCATTTAATTCAAGTTATAATAACATAGTAATTGGATAAATACTAATATGAGATAATGATTGTCATTATGAAAAAATTAAGAGAAAAAGAGGGTCAGAATTATATTTTAATAATTTTTTATTGAAAAATTTAGCTTGGATTTCTATCATTATGTAATCACATATTTATTAGATTATTCTTGAAGTGAAATATAACCTGTGATTATTTTAAGTATTTTTTTTGTAGTTTACATAAATAGATATGGAATTCCATTAATATTCAATTATGTTGCTTAAGTTAAATCATAATAGGAAGAACTTTCAAAATGTTTTACAATTTTATTCTCTTCATTGAATAAGTAAAATGACCAAAATATGTTTCTCTCCAATGAGGCTTGATATCCAACATGGTTAACGCATAAGATGAGATGCTTGATTTGATAAAAAACCTACTTTGTTTAATAAAATATTTTAGTTATAAATTATCTAAAAATAATCTTTATTATATCAGCTAATAACAAAAGCAAACTCTTATTATTTAATTATTTAATTTTTTAAAAAGGACAATATGAGTTTGAGTTATCTCATGAAAAGTATAACTATTTAGCACACATACAATAATAAATATGAAAATACCTTAATTGAAATTCTAAACTAATAGGAAAATACCTTTAATTTGGCTAGTGACAAAATAAAATATTTATTGGCAGTATATATATTATGAAATAAAATATTGTATTATAATTTTTAATATTAATATAATTTTGTCATTAAATAAATAATTTTGAAATAAAGTATGACTTTAATTATTAATCATTAATCATAGAACATATTTTACTTGATCAAAAGTATCACATTTATAGATAATGGTAAACTATTCAATATCTAAATAAATTATATCTTGAATTTGTCACTTTTATATTGTAAAATTGAATGTTTTTGATATACATTAAAAATATAAGAGTAATTTTCATTATTTAGTTTTTTGAAATTATTTTATTTAAAAAAATTTACTTTGCATTTTTTAGTTGAATTTCTTATCTATTGCTAAAATCAACAATTGAGCAGATTAATATAGTGTTAGTCAATGAATAAAAGTAGGTATACATCATCATGTTTTTTATTACTTATTTTTCTTTAAAGGGTCTAAAAATGTTATAATCAATTTAACCATTTACTGACAGGGTGATCATATGCTAACCCAGTGTTATAATTTTCATTTGACAAATCATATTTAAGAATTGGGATTGCATTTTTTAATAGGGATCTTATTGGTAGAATAGACTGTTGATGTGCTTGAAATATCTCAATCAATCTCTTGATGAGGAAGTCAAACATATTCTATGCATTGTCATTCATCAAGTATAATCTTTGTACATAATTATATTTTTGGTATCAGGTTGACTTGCTAATATTTTATGCACCTTTCCTATCTAAGAAATGGTCACATTTCAACTTATTATAAATTGATTATAATACAACATGTACCATAATATATTTACTTTTTTTGATATATTTTGCCTTAAGTAAATATGTAAAATTAAATAGTGTAAAATTAACTAGGTGTTGCATAAAATAATAATATTTCTTCTCATTCAGAATAGTGCCAAAAGGCATATTATAAAAATATACTTACATGTAAAATATAAAACTCTAAATAACTTTACATAACTGATAAAATTATAGAACCTTCAGATACTGTAGCAAATAAAAGAATTTTGCTGCAAACTTCAATAATCTTAATTTTTGCTAATTATACTATACTTAAATATATTTATGAATAAAATGTAGACTCAAATTTGTACAGAGTATATTATATTAGCACAGATTGGTAAAATGTGCCAAATATGCATATTATTTGCTTTGGATGTCCAAAAGGGCATTGCTTACAATAAACCAATGACAAAATGATTATGTAATAAAAAAAATCACATTTCAGTTTTTTATGATCTGTAAAAATACTGAATATAGTAATGGAGCACATTTATACCAGCCTGCATTTTATGTAGCCATAGGAAGATATATTAGAATAGAGTCAGGAATTTTAAATAAAAGAATAGGAAAAGGCTAAAATATGTGGAATGCAGGCTGGTCTTTTTAATTTATTTTTAATATTTAACTTTGCTTCATTATTATTTAACTATAATACAGGGTGTATTTTATGTGGCCCATTGTGGAGATTTTCAGTACAGAAACAGGAATTTTGCATATAAAAGAACAAAAAATGGTAAATCTCTGGTACATAGTAGATAAGGAATCAAATGCAGACTGCCAATTATGCAAAATGAAATTGTATTTTTTGAAAAAGTATTTGTGGTCAAATATGACTAGAAATCAGAAGAAAATTAAAAGCCTTGTGTATATGTTGCATCCTGTTGGCAAACTGTACATACTATTGGTGAATAATGATTGGTGAACTAAAATATAAATAAAATATTTATTAAAATAAAATAAAATTTAAAATAATTTGATATATAAAAATTTAATTATTTGATTTAATATAAAAATTTTTGTGCTGCAACATTTATTATAAAAAACATTGTTTTATTTTACCTTCATGCAAAAAAAACTTTTATTTTTTAATTTACTTTCACTTATGTAAACCTAATTTTATTTTTGGAATTTATTGTGAGAAATTCTTTAAAAGTATGTATGGTTGGTGTCAGATTAGTTCAGCATACAAACCATATGAATGGTTGGATATACAAATATTATTCACCAACCGTTCATATGGTTTGCAAAATGTATGAATTTACCAACTGGATGCAACATATATGAGTTGCTTATATTGGAGCAGAAAATTTTTCTATGGTAATTATTGCCAAGATTCTATGCATACATAGCCCAATTTTAAATATAAACAGATAGGAATTGCCTAAAATATTGTACATGTATTTGAGGCTGATGAGTTAGAGTGACTTGCACTTGTATATATGTTGACTCGTAAACTATTTGATCTGCATCTACATAACTATACATACTATAAAATATGTTAACTATATTATGCAAATGTAATTTTAAAATATGTAATTAAAAATCACTAATTATAAAAGCTATCAAATAAATAGAGATATGTATACCTGTTCTCCTTAATAGACGAAAAAAATGAACATATTTGTTCAATGAGAAACGTTAAATCATTTTCCTTTTCAGAATCACAATCAACAATACCCTTTAAGCAAGTCCTAAAGAGTAACGTAATTTTTTCTTTTGAAACAGACATAAACAATTAGGTTGACATTTATAAAAATAAAGTTCCTAAAAACATCAATCATTAAAAAATGCGCTTTATCAGTTTTAAATTTAGTTATAAACAAAATATAATAAGAATTATATAAATAATTACCAAATACTATTTTTAAAAGTTTATAAATATTGATGGCCTACCCCACTTATAATTATAATATAGAGTATATTGACGCTTTGACTTAGTTAATTTAAAAATATTAAGTAAATAGTACCCTTTGCTTAAACTAATCAATTGATAATTAGCTCAATGCTGCAGCGCAAATCAGTTTGTTAAAGCCGGGAGTATGTGCAGGTGCTCGAACTTGCTACCTTCGGGTTTGAAGGCAGGAGTCCTACCCACTTAGCTACCACTAAAATTCTTATACTGCTAAGTATGTAGCTGGATTGCTACACTCATACATTGAGTTTACGCCACTTTAACATGACATAACAGTTTATATTGGTGGCCTAACTTGATTATAATTATATTATAGGGTATTTTGCGTTCACGCTTTGACCTGGGTAATATAAAAATTAATATCTTAATTAATTAGTCGCCATTGCTTAAACTAATCAATTGATAATTGGCTCAATGCTGCAGCGCAAATCAGTTTGTTAAAGCCAGGACATCAGTTTGAGCCGGGCACGAACTTGCTACCTTCGGGTTTGAAAGCAGGAGTCCTACCCACTTAGCTACCACTCTCCTTAACCATTTTTCTCAGTTTAATTTTAATATTCTCCACTTTTTCATATCAAATTTCACATTTTAATCGTAAGTATATAATACAATCATTCAAACAAATTAAACGAAACCGTTTTAATGTAATCGTATAATGTATATGTTTACCGCACACAGGAATTCAGATATTATAAATATTAAAATAAATATCATAAATAGTTCATAAATATGTGTAGCAGCATTTCTAAAATGCTATAATTAAAAGTTATTGATGCGGGTTAAATTTTAAACAGAGAATTATATAATTATGGTTTGTATTCGATCTGAAATGACGTCACGCTTTTTAGAGGTTATTTGATCTTACCATTGTTACATTTCGTCACATATTTAGAGAACCGTTTTCTCGAGCGTGACGTCATTTCAGAACAGTCGAGCTAATTAGCTAAAAACGAATTAATTGTCGCTATTGTAGCAAGTTATATTTAATTATCAATATATAAGTGTAATATTATAATTAGTTAGTCAGTTTATAAATATAATAATAAATATATATTCGATATTTAAAAAGCAGACAAATTTCGTTTTTGTCTATAATTATATCGTTTTTCACTTCTATATTATTAGCCAAATGGTAAAAAGTGTGAATTTAGTTCATAAGAAATGATATACCATAAATTGTGTTAGCTCTTACAAAACTATTTTCTGATTTATGCTAACTATTCGTATAGGTATCAATATGATTTTCAAAAACGTAGATAGTATAAATCAGAAAATAGTTTTGAAGGAGCTAATACACATTTTTTGCCATTTTGGCTATATAATAACATCACACTGAATGTTATTGAATATGAACATTATTACCATTGTTATTAATACTCATTCCTTTATATGTAAACTTCGAATTTGAAGTATTTTGATGGTATATATAGTTTTCAATGAGTATACAAATTCTGTCTGCCTCCAATAATTCCAAACTGTTGTGGCTTGCGCGTATAGAAAATCGATCCCTTTTTTTAACGTGTTCTTATAACTGCGCACTTTGGACCATTTTATAGTTTCTCTCTAAATCTATATCAGTTGATGATAAAATAAGTATCCCCGAGCGTAGAAATGTAGAAATAGCTTCCAATTTTAAAATACTCAAACTGATATATCTAAGTAATAGTAATAGTAACGAAATTGAAAATTTCACAATCTATGTAACTTATTTTGTATGTAAACCTCGAATTTGAAGTAGATATATTGATTGTATAGTTTTCAATGAGCACGTTTGTAACGTTAAAAATGCTTTAAAATGATAGTTTTACGACCAATTTTAGATCAAAATGGGTTGAAGTTCTGTTTAGGGGTAGTTATTGGGTCCGAAGAAGAAGAAAAAGAAGAATAAATACGAAAATGGCGATTTTTGACTGTTCATCATTTCTGTTCATCTATACTATCATACTTTACTATATAACCAATTTTTTTTACCATTAACTACATACCTGAATATTGTCTCCCATCTACTGTTTACCCTTTTTCGTTGTGTATATATTTTTTATGACATTATTCACTCATTAATATTATTACTATTACTATTAATTATTTATTATCTATCATTACCAAATACATATATGTCTGCATATTGATTCCCATTTACCGAAAAATATACGCTTACTTACTTACTTACTTTCTTACTTATAACTAAAGATCTATAAAAGATATCAACATGAAATTTGGAATACTGATATAGAGTTGCAACGGTGTCGACATATAAAATTATGTCGATACCTCTTACAGTTTTTATATGATGACTATAACAGTGAATCCTCCTAGTTTAGCGGCCACCCACCGGGAAATTTTAATTTTTGCCGTTGGCTATACATGGTGGCCGCTAAAGAGAGGTTTAGAAAATTTGACAAGTTGTTATAATGCCGTATTAAAAAGAACGATACTTAACCATAAATATATTTATGTAATTATTTATAAACCGCTTTTTGTATCAGATTTTTCCGATTTAATTAATATCTAATTGTTTTATTAAGATATCTTAATTTTTTAATTTGTTTATGTTTATGACAAAACTTCAATAATATTTATTGATCGTAATTTGGACGGATATACAATTGCGCTACTATAAAACCGGTTACAAAATGGCAAAGACAACGAAGTAAATCATTTTATTTTAATTTTATGATAAAATAAAAAGTTAAAACACCCTAGCTAGATATATTATGCTAGTACTATAAAATACAGAAATATTAGCAATATTTATGAATAATGAATGATTTATGAATAAATAATGAAAAATGAATGATTTATATTTTTTATTATCCGTAAATGAGGTTTTCTGGCATTTTGGTTAATTTTAGAATTTTTGTGGTCTCTTGCCGTTAAAAGAGGTGGCCGTTTCCTATTACATATTTAGATAGGAATATTTTGTGATAATAAAATTTTGGCCGTTAACAGAGGTGGCCGCTTAAGAGAGGTGGCCGTAAACGAGGTTTCACTGTATTTCAAAAATGCCTTGTTTGTGTTTATTCTATTATACTTACACCGCGTAGGTTGTCCTCAAGTTCATAAACATTGGGCTGACAACCTACTACCGTAAATAGGTTTAAATATTGTTACAAATTGCAGAGATATTCCACAAATTATTAATTATTTTCAAATAATATATTTATGTTTGCATCAAATATATATAAAAATATTTATCTATTAATTTTTTTATATATATTATTTTTTTGTATATATTTTTTACGAATATATCCATTGAAATAAATGGTTGAAATTGTTTAATTATATATTTATATATATAGATCAGAAACATAAATAAATAGCATAGAAATCAAAAATGTATTCTCATACATCCCATTTCTACACTGTTAGAAAAACATTGTAATTTTACATAAAATCAAAGTAATTTAATGATGTGAATCTAAATTACATAAAAACAATGTAAAATGTTGAACAAAGTATGTAAAAAATACACTTTACATTGTTTTGTGTAATATTACATACTTTTCATTGCATCGTAGTTTGTAAAATTACATTAAAGATTGTTAAATAACCAGAAGTTTGTAAATGTAGATAAACAATGTAATTTTACAATAAATCAATGCAAATTTACAAACCGATTGTAATTATTTTGTTGTAAAATTACATTCTATTTTTAACAGTGTAATATAAAAAATACTGTCTCAAACTGTTTTATTTCAATTGTTAAAAAATAAGGATCCCGGAAAAAATCATATTTTTTAAGGCTATATTTTCTGAGTGACAGATGCACAAAGATTACAACTAGCATACAACACGAATCCGGACAATTCATGGATCCGCATAATAGCATTTTATAATTGTAAAAACATTTTTTACAATTTTTACATTTTTTGTATTTTATAAATGTATAATTTTTTTTACAAATATTAATAGCTGATTTTCTGTCTCATAGAATAGATTTAATTTATTTGTATGACAAAATATTTTAAAATTATGTTCTATATTCGATATTGACAAATAAATTACATACTAAATTCAATGGTACATAATCCAAAACGGATAAAATGAAATACGATATATGCAAATATGATTTATATATAATATATAGGAATTTTGCCGGTGTAATGGCAGTTAAGATATTGACAAATATACAATATTTGCAATTGCGATATAGACAAATATACAATATTTGCAATTCCGATATAGACAAATATACAATATTTGCAATTCCGATATAGACAAAAATACAATATTTGCAATTGCGATATATGGACAAAAATACAATATTTGCAAATATGATATATACAAATATGCAATATTTGTATATACTATTTGCAAATGTCCATAATATATATAGTTTTATGTTTAATTTTCCCATAATTTCTAATAATTGATTAAATTTACTTCACATTCAGGAAATTCGAATATATTATATGTACAGACAGCTTAAGAAGTAGGTAAATTTTACTATATATATATATATATATATATATATAATTGTAATACATGTTGAGATCTATTCCATAAAATATACCTATAACTATATAACTATACCTACAATATTTTGAAATATAATTATTATAATATAAAGTTATATATGTTTAATGAGTACCAATAATAATATATATATATATATAAATAAATAACACTATTAAACTTTTAAACATTACTAATATAATAGAAATATTGCGAAGTATAGTAACTATAATAGTACTTTTATCACTATATTTAGCCCGCGATGAAAAATAGACTCTCGATAGATTTCAATATTTTTTATATAATAAAAAGTGAAATAATTATATTATCACAAATTTTTTTTTAATATTCTTTTAAAATATTCTTTTTAAATGCAGGGTGTATTCATAAATTTCTAATTTTTGTTATGAAATCGTAATAAAATAAAAATCCATAAAAATATAATGGATAAGGATCGTGTATGTATAGCAGTATTATATATTTGTTTTGACTGTAAGCTAGACTGGATATTTTCATGAATGGAAGCTATAGTCTAGAGCACGTGAATCGAATCGGAATCTGTACGTTGTGGAAAAAGTTTAGCGAGGACACTATTGTACTTCGTGGTATAAATTAAATAATTCAATAGTTTATTCTTCCTCAAGGCAAACAAATAATAGATAACTATATTTATGCATATAGAAATAAAATTTTCTGTGTAAGCTTTTATGATATAGTTAAAGCATAAATATTGTATAAATATATAGTATAGGCTATTAAACACCTATTATAGATACTTGATCATATAAACAATTAAATTTCTTCCTTAGAGTATAAAAATATTTAATCTTTCCGTAAGATTTCCATTATTTCCATTCGAGATGCGGATTTTTATTATTATGAAATCATTATAAACATTTTATTGAAATGAGTATATGACATATTAATTAATCCGACTTAAATCTTTTTACTCATGATCTTACTTAAAATATTTGGCTTACTAATAAATATCAGCTCTAAATCAACCTCTATAACAGTAGATGCTGTATATATATAATGGAAGTAATTTAGTAAATGATCTATAAAGTTTTTAAACGGGGTTTTCAATAGCCATGTTTTATTACTTTCCTCAAAGGACTTTTATGGATGAGACCCTTGATCGTAGAACTGAGTATAATATATACATTCACCACAACGAGATTATAATTAAAATACTGAATTTAAAAATCCTTAAAAGTGGGCAATCATATTTGAAAAGACACTATAGAGGAATATTGACAGATTTTTTGTCTATCTAATAAAATTTCAAAAACCTCAAAACATCAGCAATCTTTCAATATAAGAGGAAAAAAGATCCATAATTTTCAAACAAACATTTCTTTCGATTCCCGATTATTTGTAATGAATTTCTTATTTGTAATGAATTTCACAAAATCGCTAAATAATATCATTAAATAGTGTATGCATCAGTGGATCGAGTGGTTGTTGATTTAATAACGTGAGCTACCTGAAGACAATTTGAGGAAAAAAGAACGTATTTGATCTGAATTTATTAACAAACAATAAACATTGTTGAGTCATATAGATTGACTCAAAACACAAAATACAAAACAGTCGAAGTTGAAAGTATATTAATTTTTTTATTATTATAAACACAGTTAATTTAAATAACAAAAGAAACATAATTAATAAGAACAATTATCCGACTAATTTTCTTCATGTTTTGAAACACTTTAAATGTAATGAAGGAATGATTGTTTGGGGGAAATCGGGACTACGGAATGACAATAAATCAATATTTTACAAAACATTGTCTTACACCCTAGGTCTTCTTGACATGCTCGACTCGTGTTGCAAGACCACGAAAATCTTCCTCCATCGTTCCTATCTTTTCCTGCTTACATACATCCAGCTCCATCTACCAGATGCACCAGGAGAGGCATTACCAGCAGTATACATATGTAGAGGATGGAGAAGGAGACCGCTAAATATGACAGAGGTCCATTACTGTAGCCTGCCCAGTTGGCCAAGCAAACTAATTGCACGGAACTGTTCGTTGGGCTTCAGATCAATCTGAATAGATATCGTAGTTTACAGATTCACTAAATTGATTTCGCGTAAAACATTTTCGAATGCGAATAAACGAATACACGAAATTAACAAACCCAAATGAATTCCTCTCTTTTCGCTTTATATCATTTCAGTAATTTGGTTTTTCAAACATAAAAGAAAATTGCAGCATTTCCAAACATCAAAAAAAGAATATCAAATTTGTAGAAAAAAGCCACTTATTTCGACATAATAGAACAAAAACGTTTATATGCCTTACGAATAAAAACATTTATTATATAATATACAGTTTCAGAAATTCAGATTTTATGTTTTAACTAAATTAAATTGTTAGACTACCTCAATTAATTGTTTTACATTAAACTTTCTATTCTAATTTAAATCTAAAAAAATTGGGATAACAGATAATTGGTAAAATATTAGGGATTTTATACATCGATTAAATTATTGGATTTTTAGAGAATGAAAATTTTCAGATGATTTAAAGTTAAAATGAGGACAGACTAGTTAGATTGAATTTACTGTTTTGTTACAATAATATGACATCTGTCATTTTGTTTCAATGATACACAATACAATCTATTTTGTTAAAACTATTTTATAATGTATTGTTTGTTTTTGTGTAAATTCTCTAAGGACTATTTTATTTTTAAAAAACGAATTGACTCAATCATTCAAGAGAATCATTAATTAACTGATCGTCCAGGTTTTGGATTTTATTAATTAAATTCTATTTTTGTGATAGATTTCAAATAAATGTCTTGCGGGAGAAGGAATTAGTTCAGTTATGAGATAGCTTTATCAAAAAATATAAATAATCACTACATGATTTAATTTTCTTTTGAAATATGTAAATGTATATTATAGAAAAGAATAATATATTGCCGACATTAAGATTACAATTGGTGTTTTGTTGTCCATTTACAATTTGATGTATATATTTAATTTAGTATATTTTCGAAAAATATAATAATTACTTCTTTTAAATCATAACATTATATTCTATTTATTCCATACAACAAAAATATTTTTTATCAGTATTTTATTTATTTAGTTCAGACAATATTTAAAGAAAGAAATATTTTGACAAACTGTCTTAATAATATTTATTTTATTATCACAAGTATCTTGCTGTTCTCTATAAAACAAAAACCAAATCACTATGATGATAGCTATATATTTAGATGATGATTTATATAAAGATATAGGTAAATCAATATTTAATGACAAATTATATACAGAAAAAAAGTTGTGTCTGTGTGTATGCATTTTAAATACACATTATAATTTTGTAGTTATTAATAAGATAACAAATTCTGAATATTTTAATCCGAGAAACTTTAAAAGGGTTTCATATAAAGGGAAGATTTAATAATTTGAAAATAAATAAATTTTTTATGTTTCACGTTAAGAAATTAGGATACATTAGCTTTAGTAATAGAATTCTGCTAAATTGTGTAATAAATATTCCTTTTTGTATAACACAAATTGTCCGTAATTGAGGCATGAGCTAATTTATACAGAAAACAATCTATCTAATCGATATTTAGTAAAAAGACACCGATTTATTCCCAAAATTTAGAAAACTAATAACTAAGAGAAACATTAGGTTACTAAGTATATTAATTAAATAAAATAAAAAAAGAGAGTTAATTAATTACCTATTAATATGAGAAGAATAAATAGGCCAACTTGTGTGTCGGCATAATAGATAGCATATTTTCCAACACATATTATTTTGTTCCCATCTATATAAAATTGAAGACAGTTTATGTCACTTGCTATATACCTATTTACCAATTCCGTATTTTACTGCTATATCTGTAATAGAAGAGGAAATAATGTGAAGCAGACTTCGATATAAACATAAAAAAGAATATTTTGTGCACCAGAATCGACGTATTCGATATATAATTAGTAAATATTCGATATAACCGATTTCTATATAATCGATCATTTTGGTGATAGTTTTAACACCCGGATTATCTCTAAAAATAGTCTCTAAAATAGTTGTCCGCGGTTATATTATAGTCTATGTCGAGAAAATTTTGGCTTACTTTTACCACCGTTGCATCAGGTTAATTCCCCTTTTCAGAGGCTGTCAGTGTTATATCGCCGACGTAAGGAAATCCTCTGAGAAAATAACCTGTGTCGTTGTCTTTGGGGTAACTACTCCAGAGATAATCGAAGAAGAACCTATCTATTCTTAATTTTTTTAATTAAGTGATATTTTTCAACAAAAAAGTTAAATTATTAATTGCACAAAATATGAAGTAAAGTTATAAAATATAGCTGACAAATAGTGTATGCTAAATGAAACTATTATAGACTTTTAAAATGCTCTCCTTTAAAATAAACGGCGGATTAATAGGATTTTAATTAGGACTTAGATTTTAGTTTGATATAACCGAATATTCGATATAACCATTTTCAATATAACCGATTTCCGATTCTGTCGGAAGTGTATAGAAATATTGTATATTCTTAAATTTGTGACATAATTGTGACGAATTTAGGACTTTTGTATGTATACGCAACGTGTTTTAAAAAAAAATTAATACCTTTAACATTTTTAAAATTAAATTTTTGTTTGAATTTGAAAAATCCAAAATTTGTAAAGATTAATTATTAGCATTATTTTTGCTAATAAATAGGATATAAAAATGAATCAACAAGTACTACCAATTTACATACACATACTATTACGATTAACAGATACATTCAACAAAAACTGAACTATATAGGTAATTGAACGTATATTGATATTTGTTTAACTTGCAACTGTAAATTATATCTATGTAAACTATATTGACAATCTTGTTTTACTATAGAAGTGTAATGATCAATTATTTACATGTACAGTGTGGCTGTGTGATCTTGTATGAAATCTAACATTGACGTTCTTCAATGCAAATAATAGTTTCTTTTATGTACTTGGAAGGAGGGGTATTCACATGTTAAATAGTTGTATTTGTCTTTAAATAAATCTTTTCTTTCTAACAAACAAATCGACTAAATTTCTTTCATTATAAATCGGAAGTGAAGCCTTAATCTAACGACGGATTTTGTTTGTATGAACTTAAGTGTTGAACCGAAATTGGATGTTTAACGCGATCAATGCTTTGAGCATTCCACACATATAAGGATCAGGTCAGGTTGTCTTTGCTTCTTGTCACAAAACGTAGCATACCTAAGTGTCATTATGAAGAAGAGCATGCTTTTAGGTTTTTTTACCTTGATGGTTTTCTCCATCGGAATCGCTCAGAATTGTAAGTTATTACGCTATTTATCAATTCATGTTTTTAATGTTTTGTTATTGCTAATTAATTATAAACAAATGGTTGGCTTAATTCATACTGTGATGAACAGTCTTTTATATATAAAACGTTTTGTTAATCAATTACAAATTCCATATTATCTGTGATTTAGTATTGTGTTTGTACCACAGAATCGTGTTAGTAAAAACGGTTTCTGAATTGTTCCATTTATTATTTTTAAAATATGATTAATGGGACGTATAAAGTATAATTTGATCTCTTTTGCCTGAACTTTGATTGCAATCTAATCATTTAATTATTAATTTAGAGTTCCACAGAATATTGCATAAAAGTTTAAGATTTAGGCTTTAAAAGAAGAAAATTTTCAACTATAAATTTCTAAGGATTTATTTCGAGCTTGAAAATATGAATAAATGAGAAAAATGTTCCTATTTTCTAATTCAACAAAGTAGCTTATAGTAGGTACCGTAAATTTCTTAAAACATTTAAAATTTGTTATAATAAAAAATAATTACAAAAAATTAATCAAAATATTTAAATGATTAATTATAAAGATTAATCATATTTCATCACTTGAGACTCAATTATATAATTACATACCTATATATGAAGAACGCTATTTAATAATAATTCATTATTTAAGTAGTAGAAAAGAACATCACTAAATCACGACCCCTCAAAAACCTGATGCTCCTTTTTTAATGATTAATTCCATTTTCAAGACATATTGAACATATTAATTAGATCTGTAAACACTTCAAAGATTTAGGTAATCCCGAATTGTTTATAAAAAGGATGACATCTGAAAAAGGGAACAAATCTCGCCCACGATATAGATGACCTCTCAACACAGCCTCTGAATATTTATAAAAACTGCAAAATGTAGTAACTTTTAAAAATGTAGTTTAGTAATAGCGTAAGTATATATGTATTTTATTTTATTATGAAATGCAAGCTAGCTATTTTCATATATTTGCATTTATACTTTGACTAAATTTTTTCTATAAAAGAAATCTTTCTCCGTTTGAAAATCTCAATCTACATCTAGTTTCGTGATTTATGAATTTTCATGAATACAAACATAAAATATCTTTATTGTTTCAGCAATTATCAAAAACATATAATTGTTTTATCTAGCTAACTAATTAACAAAGTGTCGACCATTTTCAACTGTTATATAAAAAGTATATAAAATAACCCTTTTAACGGTTAAATTTAAATTAAAGCTATTTTTAATTAAAACTTATATGTTGAAATATATATTATTGATTTGTGAATATTAAAAAGTTCTAACTAGGTATATTTATAACATTCCATGTGGCTAGGTGAAGACATGTCAGATTGCCAAGAAATTCTCACGCAGATAAAGAAAGAAAAGAACGATGCGGCCCAAAATTGGGTTTGTTCATTGTTTGAACTGGAAGAAGCTTGTCAAAAGACTTGTGGTTACTGTGGTAAGAATATAAAATTTGCCGAACATTTGAGGTTGTGGCAATTTATAGAGAAAAACAGATGGAATAAATATCATCGTATATTTTGAAAAATAAATTTTTTAACAATTTCTCTGATAAAATTAAAATCTAATTAACATTTAGTTGAAATGGTTTTCGGATATTTTAATATTTGAATTTTCACGTGCAAGAATAATTACATATTTGTAGTTAAATAATTAAGAATAAATCGATACAAAATAACAAAATCTTAATAAGGAAAATTAATTAAATTTTGCAATTTAAAATTAAAAACGTTTGAACGATAATTGATTTTAAAACTGAAAAAAAATCATACAATTCTGGACAATTTTAATTTATTTTAAGGAGCTTGCAAAGATACCCGAACAGACTGTGCTTACTACAAAGGTCAAGGAGAGTGCGCCAAACCACATTTAGCCAAATACTGCAGAAAGACATGCGGAAAATGTTGAAACACTTGACATAATAGGAAATTATCGAAATTAATGAATACTTTGTTAATTATATATTATTCAATAAAGTTATATTTTTATGAGAATAAAATGAACAACTTTGTAATTTTATTGAATTATTTTATTATATTTTTGAGAACTACTGTTTGAATAAAGTTCTATTTCTAAAATTCAAATTTACAAATTATTAAAATTTTTATTAACGAAAAATGTTTATTATAACAAATTTAAAATGTAATTTCTTAGTATTGATCTTTTTGAAAACCAAACATTGAAGTATCAGTAAAAAATCACAATTAATATGATTGATGAGATTCTTTATTGAATATGAAAAGAGTTTTCATTGGTTCTGAAGAAGATATAAGACGAAATAACTCAATGACAAAAATGGATTTTAAGTAGCTTTAACAATAAAATAAACACAAGTACATGTAAATGTTAAGTTAATTAATGTGTTCATAAAAACTTTTAGTAAATGAAATATGTTTCACTTTAAGTATATCGAATTGAAAATGTGATGTGCTCAATATTTTAAGAATATATATATATACTGTATCTTTTATTTCAATTAGGAATCTGAATTATTTATTAAACGAAATTTTTATATATAATTTTTTTGTCAAAAGGTCACAAAATAATTGATAGATTCCTTAGTATAGTTTCAGTATTTGATATTTGAATCTTTACAATAAGAATAGACCCTTTGAAATATAAGAACCTTTGTTACCGAATCGTAAAACTAAAACTTCTTCTACGTCATATAATAAAGAAATGTATATTTTAAAAGTGAATACATTATATAATAATATAATTAAATTTCGTACTTTAGCCTCAAAAAAGAAGAAAATTGGAATTCGGCATTTGCTCCAATTAAATAGGAATGATATCATTACTACACCTTTTCCTAAAAATTCCATCATGATTAATTAGAAGAATTCCGTATTACATATAAATTCTTTTTCGTGTTTATTATACATTATACCATTTTTCTTTATAAAGTTGAAAGAAGATTAACTATTAGAGATCAAATTAAAAACATCCATCTAACAAAATTACTGTAATTTATAACATGAATCTATAAAAATAGCATCTACCCTTAAAATATTTGCAATTTGTATCATAGATATTAAATTATTATACTTTTCAAAAAAATAAAAGGCAAAATATATGATTTAAAAGAAAATATCATTACTTTTGTGAAGTTGAATAATTAATAATTTATGATATTTAATTGCAAATATTTCGCGGATTCATACAGCATTGATTTATTTTTAAATGATGTTTTTATCTGCAGAGCTATAAGCGAAAAGCAATTAGTGCAGTGTATCATTAGATTAATGCATATTATTAATATTAACCTTGTTTATCAATTCTTTTTCAATAACAAATCGGTCAAAAAATCAAATTAAATGAACTTTTTCATCCTCCACTATGTCTAAAGAAGATCGGGAAAAGTATGTCTATTGGTAAGTAATTACCAAACAGTACTTATCATATCTTGGGGTAAACTATGATGCTGACGACGGTTCGTCATTCATTGAGACATCTGAGGATATTGAATTACAGACGGATTTTGACCGTAACGACAACCATCGATTGGCCATAGTGGGCGATCGAGAATTTGAGGTCAAACATTCCCGCCAATAATTTCTTTCCGTCACTCCACTTGCCATTGTTCCAACCATTATTCGTCCGATAAGATCATCTTTTCCGGTTGTGTGGTGCTCATACACGGATACCATGACAGTGGTGTGACGTAAAGCCTCCTCTGTGATGTCACAGCGGAAAGACTCGTTGAACACAGGATTGGCGGTGCCTCGTTTGACGGCGGATTTCTTCGATTTGATAATGCGCTGCCCCTCCATAAATGCAATTTTGATGACGACATCTAAATGATGGATGTGAAAATCCGTTAATACTATCACTAATGTAAAAAAGTGAAAAAATTTAATATATTTGGAATACTATATATTCGTATACAGTTGTTTGATAGTCCATAATTCAATACACATTAACATAAATATTTCATATTTTAAATTAAAAATTTTTCCCCACGGGTGTGTCAACATTTGATACAGTAACAAATATTTTACTATAACTCAGCGTCTGTTACAGATTAAATCTTGATAAAAGAGATTCTAAAAATAGTTATCATTTGGATGCTTATGAAATCGTTCACACACACTCGGTGGGTATTACAGACAAAACCGCTGGAAAAATACAATAAAATGAGTAACGAAATTTGATAGGTCAAGAATAATATAATATCGTCATTCGAAATTGTTTATTCAATATCGAGCAATACTTATTTATATAATCCCACTTTTAAAAAATGTCATGTGTATGGATGGTTCCACAGAATAAATTAAAGATGTTTGGAAAATAATTTTTAGAAACATGAACATAAAGATGGATTAATAATGAAATAGATTAAAAAATGATTATATAAAGGAATAATAGAAATAAATATTATATTATTGAGCTGACTGTGTAGATATTTATTAATTGAGAAGCTCTGTTACTTATTAATCGGATTATTTAACGCAATGAACAAGTTAATAATTTAATATTAATTAATTAATTAATTAATTAATTAAATAAATAATTTTGTCATAATTATTAAAATTGATTAAAAAAAATAAGCAATTAGTAAAATTATTTCTCAAAATCTGAAGTATCGCCACAACACTAATTGTTTTCCCTCAAATTGTTTCGGAATATTCTATAGTCTATGAGTGGACAATGTCTCAATCCAAAATGAACAAACTTCATTTCCATATTTTCAATAACGCTTTTCCAGCAAACTTGTGGAAACATTTTTGTTTTTAATGAGTGGAAATGAACAAAAATGAAAACTGCTCTTTTTCTTCTATTTACTTATTTATAATTAGTGTTATTATACTTGTATAAAATAGGGATCATTGCTATGGTTATTCCACTTTCTTAACATTTTAACTTTAAACACAACAGTTAGAACGTCACTATAACTATAAAACCAGAAATTAACTTACCGGGAACTTTCGCCACATCCGGTTGCAACAGTCCCCTCAGCTGATGTATGTCGCAGAAGAGACGTCCAGCTTGGGGTAGATAGCCAAGAGATAGCTGAACCTCTCCGATTTCGCCAACATCCTGTGGAAGTGAATATAGACTTGGATTTGAGTGTTACAACTTCCCCCACTGCTCTATATTATATGTTTAGGTTTTCGTTTTTGCAATGGTATAAAAATGTAATGAAACATTTTTTTCAAAAACGTAATTCAACGTACTTTAGTGATCACAATTTTTTTATTCAAACAACAGTTAGGCTCATTGACTTATATATTATTTATAATTAATATATATAATATGATAATTAATATATAAGTCATTGGTTAAGCTACAATTAAGTAAAGATAATACATGATTTTGAGGTCATCTATGGAAATATAGACCGAAGGCCGCAGGCCTGATGTGTATATTTTCTAGATGACCGAAATAAATTATCTATTATCTGTCATAATCCATGAATACCAATGAAATCATTTGGAGTGTATAATTTTCCCGGGGAAATTATACACCTTCTTTTATAATGAATTAATTTAAATTATAATCAATTAATTTAGTTAAATCATTAATAATCATGGATAATGTTAATCATAAATAATCATGGATAATGTTGAAAGCAACGTCTGGCCATTATTAGATTTCTCAAAATTCCAAAATAACATGATATCCGGTTTAAGCTTAGATGAAATAAATAAAATCATGAATGAAAACGATGATGTGGTTTTACCAGAACTACCGGATAATCTTTCGTTTATGCAAGATTTACTAAATGACGATTCTAGTTTTCCAAGCAGTTCCAATCTCCACTTTACAAGTCCAGCAGGAGATTCTATGATTGAAAAAGCCATTGACGAGAGCATTCCTGCTGGTACCAAGAAAAGAAATAATTGGGCTA
>JAUZNC010056534.1:0-14275 GCA_034780395.1 Vannuccia rotundouncinata | reverse complement strand
ACAACCCAAAATGATTTCACATATTTTATGGTTCGAGCTAACACACGTTTTTGACCTTTTTGGTCTATAATAATTCTCAAAGTATTCAATAAAATATGTCAACGAAAATTGCAGAGGGGTGACGAATCACCCCCCCCCCCGGTACGAGCTCTTTGGTTCCATTTCAGATCCATTTCCCAGCAGGTTGCGGTTGATTTGCACCATTCCAAATGTAACCATGGCCCAAATTGTTCAAAAATGTAATTTCAGAACGAGTAGATAGATAGTACACCATCCTAAATCCTTCCTGTTGACAAATACCGAAAGATTCTGGCCAACTGACGTTTTGTTGATGTATCTTGTAGAAGGACCAAGGCCGGGCAGGATCCTGAATTGTATAGTCACTCGGGCAGGGAACACTTGAGGAGCTCCGAATTAACACCTTGACCTTCTCATCGCCGCCCGGAAGTTGTTCTTTGTCGAAGTGAAACGTTATCGCTTTGCAGAGAGGATATCAGACTGACATGTCTGTTGGCAGGAAATTCTTGATTCCATTTTAATGCATTTACTCTTTAATTGATCCAAGGTGCTTCATCGGACGGTGTACGCCTTGAAGTTCGATTCCGCTGTGATTTGAGATAGAAAACAAAAAATTAATATAATCTTAATCATGATGAAAATAAAATCAATTTATCAGAAATAAATGAGTTAGTGATCTCACTTCCTTTAAATATTTGAAGTTAGAATCCAAACAAAAGTGTCCTCTTCTTTATTGGTTAATGAGTTATTGTATCATTAAGTATAGACAAAGGAAGAACCTTGATAACCTATCATAATGAATTAAAGTATTGAAAAAAATTAAACGAATAAATTTAGCTCAATGGTCTGGCGAAATATTCCTGAATGTTGGACAAGTATATGTTGGAATATGTTGGAATATTTATTTTCCAATTAATTGAATTGATACATTTATGGTCCAGATTTTTGAATTTCGAGGATTTTATAATGATTTTAGAAAATTATAATAAATTTATAATTATTGTTTGAAATTGGGTCACTGAACAAAATGTATACATAAATTTGTGTATAATACAAAATACAATTTATTTTATTTAATATTGGACTAATTTTATTAAATATATTTCTCAATATTAATAATATCTTTTTGAATAGAAAATAATGAATTTTTGTTTGGATTAAATTCATCTGTAGCCTTTTACCGATTTGTTTTATGCAAAATTGTCTAAAATATAATAATACTGAATAACTCCACTTCTAAATGATACATACATTCGCTAAAAATCGTTAAATGAAATTAAAATTTGTAAAGATCTGTTAATGTTGATAAAATTTGCTAATATTTGAAAATGTTACATAAATGGTGCTTTTATAATCGCAATAAGAACTTTATGAAAACTTGTTTTTCTTTATAATATTCAATATTAATTTATAAATTATTTTTATTTTGGAAGTTGATTAGCATGCACGCATTTCACTTTTATAAAAAGTATTCTTATTAAATTAATATAACATTATAAATGTAAAACATTGTGCTCAGAACGAAACACAAAACTATTTTATTGAGATTTGCTGCAAACATGAAATCTACACAATCTTTCCAATACTGACATTTTAAATGCAAAAGATCCCTGAAAGATTGTGAGTAGTATGGAAGGTGGATCTGTGTGACACAAATGTGATTGGTCGAAAGCCCCACTCTACTCCACTAAAATTATTGCTCCGCACCTTTGCTAGTTAAATTAATTCCCGCACATTTCTATGTTAAATTTTTTCCCACCTTTACATTTTTAATTTCCGCGCACATATTTACAAGTTAAATTCCCATCCAATAGGAGTCCAGTTAATTCAAAGTTAAATTAATCCTAGGGATTAATGCGTTAAGATTATCCTCCGCAGTACCTATGCGAAATTAATTCGTATTTAAGAGATTAAAGCACGGGAGTAGTATAGGATAGCGAGGTCTAGGTATATAAGAAGGTATCATGTGTGTTGTTGTTTTTATTCTCATTATTTTTCGATCTACCTGAAGGTTGGCTTTTGGTCGGACTACTCTTCACTCTCATCATGGCTTCTGCAGCAGATTTTACTATTCAGGCGACATTTTTTCCTATAATCCCGCACATCAAGGGCGTTCCTCATCGCTGTGTCCAATCTAAAGAGAAATCTCTATATTTTATTGACGTTACATCCACTACGGGCTCAACTATGCTTTTCATAAGCCCCATCTTATCTAATCCTCGGAATCCGGTCAACAAAAAAGTCCTTAGCTATACTGAGACTCTGGAAACTATTGATGACGAATCGCGAGACTATTTTGCCTCTAACATTCAATAGGTAGAGACACAGGTGCTAATAAAACTCTCTACATTTCTTTCCAATTCAATGGAAACACCGGGGCTATCAAAACTGTTGAGAGATATTTTCTTGGCCAGTCCTGGATTGCGATCAGCGTTTCGAGAGAATGCAGACATATATTGGGCAAAGCTGGGACGCAATTCGATTTTATTGGACCGGCCATTCAATGCAGGTCAATGATATGGGTGCGAAAACATACTCCACCTTTCTACTGGGCGACTAAGAGTTGCACAATAATGCGCAAACTTAAGAAGATGTCTATATGCTGTCGGTGGTTCTCATATCCGCTCAAACGGCTTCGGAAACTTTCCCTTCTCTTCATCATCAGTCCCCTCTTTCAGTTGAAGAAGCAGAAGAAAGAACGTGGACTTCCAAAAACTAATACTCCCGCAGCACCCAATTCCTTCGAAGACGAATTCACTCAGCGATTTTAACTAATTCATATATGACAATGAATGTAAGTACCCAAATATGAAATTTAGAAGAAAACTATAATACAGAAATAATAAATTCTGAAATAAAGTAGGATCAACAAAAGAAATATAGAAAATTATTTTTATATTACGCAATAATTAGGTTATTTGATTTATTGTCAGAAATCCTCTAGTTGAATAGCCGAAGAAAATTGTGTACACATTTTGTGTCTACGTTTAATTTCAAAAAACGTGTAATATAACGTTTATAGGAGTAAGGATTATTGCAGAAAAAAATATGGTACTATCTGCTACTGTATCAGAAGATTGGACAATTTTGTCAGTTATGTATATACGAATTCTCTATCATATTATAACAACATTCAGGTAAAATACAATATGATAAAATAAAAATACTTTTAGTAAAATTTGGCAATTTGGTATGTAGATCTCTACTCAATAAATATATAAATATAAGTTTTCTCACAGTGCATTGTGCGCACATTATATAAAATATTTAGAATTGCACTATTCTGAATTATAGGAAACGTATTGATTGTTTACATAAAATGTAATTTTTTACTATTATAGTCATTTACTTCAAGCAGAAAGTATAAAACATCAATATGGTAATGAATATGTATGACAATATATATATATATGAAGACATTGAATACTTGCGACAATTTCTTGTATAGAAAAGGTGCATTAAATATAAGCCAATCAGAGTCTACTAATCTAAATATAGAATCACTTGCTATGACGCGCTGTGTGATTCAAATTTTCTACTGTATCAAACGTTGATCGCCCCTTCGGGCCGGGAAAAGGTTAATATCTTAATAACGTACTTTTTCATTTATTTGAAAATAAAATCCGAACATTACTTAATTTGAGAAAACTATTTTCACCGACTACAACTTTTAAAGTAAGAAAATCAACCTTTTCTTAATCCAAAAGCAATGGTCTTTATAAATCATAATCTGAAGATAAAAATGAAATACTCAAAGAATTCGAACAACTTCGGAAATCAGCTTCTGGCCCTGATCATCATCCTTTGTGGTTCTTCGTCTATCTGCATCAGTCATCGCTGTTTCTATTACAAATTTCATTTATATTCTCTAAACGCATCATATATCCTCACACAATGGAAGAATGCATGTATCACCCCAATACCAAAAGTCAACAAACCTTTAACACCTGCCGACTTCCTATCAATCTTCCTAACACCAATTCTATCACGTCTCACGGATAAGCTTCTCATAAGGAAAATCATAGTTTTATCGTTGAGTAACACGCCTTTCAAAGCTATTCAGGTATATCAGTACGCTTTCCTTCCAACAGGAAGCACCACAGAAGCCCATATAGCGGCGTTCTTGCAAACGCTAACAAACATTCTAGAAAACGATGAATCCGCTATTGTTATCACTTTGGATTTCTCTAAGACCTTCGACACTGTTAAGCGCACCGCCCTACTCTATTAAGGCTCAAACATGGAAAAGATGACAACATATATAATTGGCAGCTTAGCTACTTCAAAGATCAGCAACACACGACAAATTCAACAACATCAAATCAAGCTATTTGTCAATAAACTCAAGCGTCATCCATGGCTCCTCTATTGGTCCAATCGCGTTTGCAATAATAGCATTCGACCTCACTACGGTATACAAAAATAATTACATAAACAAGTATGCAGATGATACTTCATTATTTATACCAGGTAGTAATTACTCCCAAAGAGAAAATGAAGTTTCCCACATAAAAAATGGGAATATGAAAATATTTATCTCTAAACGAGAACAAATCTAACGAAAACATTTACACCAGACCAATATCTAGTATTACACCACCACTAGCCTTCACAAACATCAAAAGGCTTTCAGAAATAAAGGTCCTGGGAATAACCATAGATGGCGAACTCTCTTTTAAAATTCATGTTACTAACACATTGACGTCATGCATGAAAACAGGCCTAAACCAAACAAAAAAAGGATTTCTAAACTCTTCTTCTTCCAAAACTACAGTACTCGTCACAGGCTCGGTCAGACTACTTAAATGAGCAAGAAAAGAAAAGGACCGACTTGAGAACTTCATCAAAAGGTGAAAGAAATGGAAGCGACCGTGACAGCCAAACGCGATGAGTGAGAAATTATTCCAGAAAACAAAGAATAATCCCTGTCACAAGCTGAAAGCACTCTTCCCAAAGGTCAATTCAACAAAATACAACCTTCGTAGAACGTCATACAACATCAGATCGGAACAACAGCAGACACAAAAACTAACTTGAGTATTTGAAAGGAGTATAGAATATCGTAATTGCCTCGATCGAGTTTCCTTAGCTTAACAATTTTATAGTTTTCATTTTATAACATGTTTAATCAGTCATTTCTATGGTTTCCTTATTCTAATTTTTCCTGGTAGTCGTTAAAGGAGTATTGGAAGGTAATAATAGTGGTCTGCTTTAAGTATATAAAGGTGTTACTATGTTGTAGATATCTTTACGTAAAAATGTTAATTGGTCAGGTAGTTTTTAATCGAACTCGTTTTCGAGATGGACCGTGGCTGACGTAATTGATTTAAGGTTAAATTTTTTGCCTGGAATGTATGGTTTTATATTATTATAAGTACTAAAGCCGCAATTTTCTAAATACTTTTGACTCATTGTAGAGACATATTTGAAAGCACCGCTTTTATTGGTGAAATAGGCAACGTCTTCTTGACCTTTTAGCATATGTTTCCGATTACGAGCTCCAGTTACCTCCACCCAGTCATCATTAAGCCTTCTAACTAATTAAATATAATAATAATTGAATAATATTAATTGGGAGTGTGCATGATAAGGTAAATCGCCCCATAACTTGTCGTTTGCGTGAAGACCAGTTCTAACAAAGTTTTTTGTAATGTTTTTATAGCCAGAGATTATGATTGCAAAACTCATTTCGTTATCACTCGATCTATAGGACTCATCAACCACAATCAAAGTATAATTAAAACTGTCCGAAAACGATTTCAACATAGCTGCATGAGATGTACACCAACTTAAGTGAGAGTGGACAGAATTATGAAATCCATCTAATAGTAATTTTAGAAATTCTATGGTTGGAATGTTCCATCATTACAGGGTACACATATCTCCACTCTTGAGAGGCCGCGTGAGGAAGATTCGTCCCGAGAATTAGTAAACATTTATGAGTTTCGCAACCAATCAAACCAACGATTTCCCAGATTTTCCCTAACTTTGCCGCTGGACTTCCGAATTTAAGATTCTATATAGGTCTGCTCTTTGGAATATCCTACGTAATGTAGTTTCGATTCTATGAAATATTCTATTAGTTCGTCGAGTTGGAAAGACCCGGAATAATCTCGAGTTATATCGATTTTATACGTGTCAAATCCAACGTCTTTTATATTTTCCTGGAATCATATTATAGTATCGGTATTGTTATCTGGACATGCATATTTCCATATATATGTGTATTCTTTCCAGATGATCTACAACAGAAGAATGATTCTTTGTTCGATAACCCAGAATAATTAGGTTTGACCCTGAGTAGTTTACTAGACATGGAAATATTGATACTCTTGATTTCGTCTGGAGATGAACATTTTCTAATCATTACTGAATCAATGAAATAGTTACTGACTGAAATAACACAACAACTATCTTTGACTCCCGACTTATTGAAGTTGACTTTTCCCAATTCATTGAGTGAATTATGTCGAGCTATCACTTCATTTGAGATATATGAGTCTTTCCAGTTGTGGGATGGGAGACTGGAATCTGTTGAGAGCGCAGCATTTCTAATGAAAATAAATTATACAATATAGATGTTTAAGATACAAAAGATCTGCTTACTTGTAATGGTGTATATTTGATGAAAAGGCTGACATAAAATGTAAAAAAATATTTTTCTGTGTAAGGAGGAATTTTTTATCGAAAATTTGTCAAAGAGATTTTAATTATTTACTGCAAATAGGAAGTGCAGCCTTATTGTCACGTGATAAATTTCTTACTTTGCATTCAAACTGATATATATATTGTAATTTACTGCTTAAGGAAGATTCATGTTTATAGACTATTACAAGAGTCGTAAAATATCTACAGTTTTAAGTCTGTGGAGGGGAAGAGACAACCGTTTCGTAGCGAAGTAAAATAAATTAGTAGAGGGAGTAGAAGAGTAGAACGACCCAGAGATAATCATCAGAGAGCTCGCAAGAAGTAAGTATGCAATCAAAAACTAAAACAACTTTTACGTCTCTTTATTTAACATGATAATGAATTATCATTCATCAGAATTTAACTAGTAAAAGTGTAAAGAAATTTAATTAGTTAAGATGCGGAGATATTTAACATGTAAAAGAAATGAATCATGCACTTAGTAGTAAGGTTTACGTCAATTCTGCCACGAGAGGTTATGTGAGGTCACGGGCTTTGAGTTGAAGGGGGAAGGTGAAATTTTTTATTATTTTTTTTTTTTGGGGGGGGTAGATACCGTTGTATTATATACAAATTATAACCTTATTACATATATCAATACTATTGCATTTGTTACGCATAATGTCACCATATAAGAAACGAAAAGATACTATACCAGGTTCATTTCTACAAGTTCATCGCATATTCAAAAACGCTCTTTTTGCCGACTTTAGAGAATATCATCATTCCTGAAAATTGTGGAAGTGCTTCGATATCGTTAGACATTAAGATTTGTTTAGGATAACTTGGTGATGAAATTTGATAAAATAAAATCGTTACATTGTAAAAATATAGAATCAAAATGTAATGTGATTGTAGTAAGAGAAATACCTCTCATTTTATAATATAAGTAGTAAATACAGAAAGCTACACATAAAGAAGATGAATAACCCTGTATAGTTTCATTTAAAAAGTACGAAAATCGAGTATTTAAATTCATCTTTTCTTGTACATAACTAGGAGCCATTCGTCCAAAACTATCAAATACTTTACCAATATTATTATGATCGATAAATATAACCAACCAATGTTGACCAGATAGATTTAGAGTATCAGTATTTGTGATGAAAGAAATAGGTTTTTTAGTTGGTATCGCGTGATGTTTATATCTTTTTATAATAGGTAGATTGTTGATTGCGAACACACCAATAAATGTTGATTAAAGCAGAGGGTCTTTAGTAATCAGTTTAATTATTTGATTACCATCTAGCATAGTAATAAGTATAATAATAAAACACGCACTTAAAGACTTAAAATCAGTAATTACGTTTCTATGATGTGTAACTTCAACTTTACCGTCAAAACAGCAATTACAATTATGTTTATAGCGTCTTCCAAGGTATAAGAAATTTTAGTTCTAAACGTAAATTTTCCTCTCGATATGGTTGAGAAGGCTGACTCATGTGTAGATCTTATGTCAAGTTGAATCCAAATAAACTATATCCATTAGAAAAATCGTCTATATTTATGTCGAGATCTTCATTAACAGTATACAATTTTAAAAATATGCAATTAAATTCATATATTCACGAATGCAAAGTTTATTTGTAAAATTTGGTGTAAATGGTCTACCAGGGACAGATTCTCCCTTTCTATATAAAGCAACATTGTTTACATTAAAGTGTTGAAAATTAAAAGATTAGTTGAAATATCGCCATTGTATGCCTTATTACTAACCATGCCCACAACTAGAAACTTTGGAAATTGATCTCTGAAAATTAATTTTTTTGCTTGTGATAAATCACCTTTGGAAACTGTATATGTTAATAATTCAATGCGTTGGATTGGATAGATCGCATTGTAATGTAATAATGTTGAATTATTCATACTTAGTATTGCTGAGTCAATGTTGACACGACGGATATAAAGAATAGCTTGTTCGATCACAATTTATCCTGTTTTTACATTGCCATTTCCAAAACTTTGAAGACAAAACACTGGTTTACTTCTATCTAAACGTATTCTAATATCTGTTTGATTCAAAACATATCTACTTTGTGTAAACGTGTCTAACCAAACAGGACCATAGAACTCGGCAGTACGAAGGCAATACGAAGGTCTTTTGAAACAAATATGTTTATAAAACATTTTATTATCAGTATAAATGACTTTAAATAACAAGCTTTACAAATTTTTACCACAATATGTCATTTCTTATCATGAGAACATATCTCGAACATTATTCTTCTTTTTATTTTTCTTCTTCTTACTAGTATTATGTTTAACTTAATTATTTGTTTTGTTTATTTTAGATTTCATTGTAGAAAGTTTTTTTTTCTTTTTAAATTTGATGGTTTTTGAAAAACGTGATTTTGTTTTCTACCACTGCCTGTCTGGCTTAAAATTCTTTAGGATATCTCTTTTTTCCTCTAAACAAATCATTTGCAGCATGTGAATCAACTCTCAAAGCCTCCTTTCCAACTTTTTTTCCAAGGGTCTTCAAATATGGAGAAACAGCTGTAAATAATTGTTTAGCTAGTGTAACCATCATTCGTTTAAGAAATCCAAATATTTTCCCTCCTACTTGATGTCGCAATTCGACGTCACCTTGCACCTATATATTCAGGCATATTATTTATTCTCATTTTAAATTTAAGTTCACAATGATAAAAAATAAAAAAATTATAATTTACAATGTTTATAAGCTTTATATTCGTCTTCAAAAATGTAGAGTAGTTACAAGTTTTACCTTCAATAAATGGAATAAATTCCCCAACATCATCTCGAAGCTCTAAATCTATTGAATTGATAAACCTTGTTTTAATGGTACATATAGAGGATTGTTAAAAATTTCATTAATCGTTTTCCAAAATTAATAGTGTTGAATGCAATATTGCGTATTAGGGGTACCTTTTTATTTCCAACATTTATATTTTTACACAAGCTGCAGTATACATATATACTATAAATACCACATCTGAGATCAGGAGGATATTGGGCCTTAAATTCATATGTCGTACCATCCTAAAGTATTTCCGATCCGATCATCAAATTCTATATAATCACCATCATCAAGTTCTATATAATCACCATCATCAGACGTTGGTTCTTTTCCTGTAAGCTTTAACTTGTCCCATTCAACTTGTTTTGAAAATTGTATTTTCGCCTTTTTAATTCTTTATTATTTCGCAATAATATATTGAGTTCTTTAATCATTTTATCAATACTAGAATATCGGTCTTTTGGAAAATCAACTTGAGTAAACGGCCAACGTTTCGTAATCTTGCTCTTTAAGTGTACCATTTTTAATAAATGTATCTAAACCAAAATTTAGTGCATTAGTATTATGTCGCTCTGGTATTGGATGAAATCCTAACTCCCAACTTAATGCGGGACTAAGCTTCAACTTTCGTATTCTCTTTCCAGTTTGACTTTTCATTGCGAATTGTATTTTTTGATCAGAACTCTCTAATTGCGTGTGTAAATAGTCATTAAAATGTGTAGACTTTTCATTAATTAATGAAAATGATTAAATTCCATTTAATATCGTAAAGATGTTATTTCCTCACCATTTTAATGAGTATTAGACCTTTTCAAGATTTTGTATCCACTTTTAGTTGAATCTATTTCCTTTAGTTTATCAAAAATTTTTATGCCATTTCAACCAATGCAACTTACCAATTAGAATAATTTGTTGGAGTAATAATATTTTCCAAACAAGTCTTATATTTCAAAGGAGTTGCGTTTGCTAGATAATAGCATGTAGAAATTATCCTCAAATTCTGTAGTATTCATTTTTACTTGATTTTGATGTCTTCACAATGCTTTATGTAAAATCCAATCTGGGTCTTTATATTCTTTTTCACTTTACTAGAGCCTCTCTATGATCACCCATTCCCTCTTGTTCTAATAACCTTTTTAATTCTATATGAGTCATCTTTGTTTATAACTAGCTGCATTTCTTGCTCATAAAATTTACCCTTTATTAATTTATTCTTATGATCACAAAGTTCATACATAAATAGGAAAATAATTTATTGACAGAATTCACATAGAAATCCTTTTCTGTCCAATTTGCGATATAACCTTTCTCAAATAATGCTTTTGCTTTAGACAGTTTAATAGGGTCACTAACATTAAATTTTTGTATATTTAATTTAAGTTTTTAATTTTTAGTAAAATCTCTTTCATACTGTACTGCCCATACCTCAGTTTCATTCTGAACATTTATATCAGATGGGTGTCTGTTCCTAAGACTTCTTTGGGGTTAATTATTATATGAATGAACCAGTTTTGGAAGTGAACCTAATCATTTATAAGTTCCTTGTTTTGTAAATACTCGCCACACTCGATTTTTCAATGTTCTATTAAATCGTTCAACAATCGAAGCTTTAAGAGGACTTGTTATACTTAGATGTTTTACTCCGATAGAATCAAAGTATTGACAAACTGGTTTATTTTCAAATTCTTTTCCAGCATCTGTTTTTATTAATGAAGGTATTCGTTTTCCTTTGGAAAATATTAACTTTAACACATTTGCTGTGTCTTTCGCAGTTTTTCTTTTAATGGTTTTACATATGCAAAACGTGAAACAATATTAATTAATGTTAGCATAAATTATCTATATCCTTTATTCTCTTTAGCATATATTGTAGCTGCATTTCTACTAAATTTGCTTCATGTTGAAAATCTAACCGTCTTGTTACATATCTTGGTCTTGGAAAACGTTTTATAATATTTTCATGTAATGTGTTCGTCAGCTGATTTTTCAACTATATTTTCATTTAGTTCGGGGAATGTTTTGACGCAGTACTGAAAGCTTTTACGCTGCCATATGATGCGGGAGACTGTTCGTTGTAGTAGAGACTGTGTAGAAGTTGTTCTTCTTTCGTGCTTAATAATTGTTTTTTCTTGTTCCTTTTTTTTTTGACAGCAGACATTAGAACAATTGACATTAACTTTTAAATATATGTTTTCATCAGTTTCACTAATATCTGCAGAATTCAAACGACAACAACATGTAAAACAATGACAAATCGTTTTCATTATTATTATTTAAATCTTTCAAATTTGTTTGTTTATAACTTTTTTAAAAACTATAATGGATTTCTTTCTAAGTTATATTTGGTATTCTTATTGGTGCTTGTCCACGTTGATGAGGAGTATGAATTGATCATATCTTTCTCTAGAATGACGTAGTGGCTGTCGTTGTTGAGGTTGATGTATGTTGATATCCAATGTCTACCAATGTTGCATTACTTAACCAAGATTTTAAAACAGTACAATATTAGAATTGCCACAAACTCGTTCCAACTAACGCATCAATTGAATACAATTTGTGCCATGTAGTACTCTACCTAATTGGATCAATTCACTATTTTTTTTTATTCCCTGATACATCGGTCTGTTTACTAAAAAGAAATATTAATAAAGACAACGCCTTTGGAATAACAGTTTTATAAATTTGATAATAAAATGTTTTTCTCTTCATCATTATTATTTACTTTCAATTTATTCTATTGTATTTATGCAACTTTAAAATTATATTCTTGATCTGGACCAACTATTTTCGAACTATTATTTATAAGAAGAGATGATTGACTTTTATTCTTTTTAAAATCTGGATTAATAGATGCATAATTATCTTCAGTAACCATACTAATCTAGCATATGATGATAATGTTATTAATCTTATTTATTGTTATTACTAAGGACAGATCTAATTGCCAATTTTATTATTAATTTTGCTGCGTGTGGTATTAATGGTTCTAGTAATCCTAGAAATGGTAACAATTTACCAATTTGAGAAACTAAACCTAATCTAGCTTTTTGCAATCCATCTTTCTTATTAATTCAACTTTCAAATTTACGTAATATTCTCTTCTGATTATTTTATTGTTTATAAAGTGGACGAGGAACATTGATTATATTTCCGCTAAGTATATTAATCACAATATCTAGTAAAGCTATAACAAAGACTGGGTCCTCATTTTAACTATAGCATGTTTAATTGAGGATTAGCATTTGAAAAAGCGTTTAAAAGGGCAAATTGACAAAGACATCGTTTCACTGTCATTATTAAAAAATATATTGTCTATGGCTTTACAGAAATACTTCATATTTTGTTTATAATTTTTAATCCAACTATGTGTTGATGTTGAATTTATAGTATGTATGATCATAAGGTAAGAGTAAGAAAATGCATTATAGATATTAAAACTAACAAACAGGAAAATATTGATGTGATACAAAATTTGGTTACAAATTTCTTTTTCACAGGTTTTTGTTCCTGTAAATCAATATTATACAGTGTTTCCATTTGAAGTAATACTGGTTACATTTTCTAAATCGTGTCTTTTGTTTATAAAATTACGTGCATGGTCTGAAGTCTTGTAAGTATACTGTAGGACTTTGTGTGGTAGTATTCTTGCGAGTATCTCATTTCAGTTGCAGTGTCTTGAGAAAAATGAAGTAAAATATATGATTAGGGTCCTTCACTAACAGCGTTTTGAAAGGCAGATTGAAGAAACCTAATTGACGACTAAGATGGTCAATTTCAGTCAAATCTCTCAGAATTTTAAATAGAATCAAATAGTGAGTTTTGAGCGATCGTGTCTTACTATCTTTTCTCGAACAAATAAATTTTGTCATACATTGATAAGTAAACAATTTTGATGAACCGTTTTCGTAAAAATATGAGTCACAGCAGATGATTTTATTGATTCATTGATCAACTATTATTATATTTCCGCTTTTATATAATCAAAATTTTCAGGTAGACCAGAAGAATATATTGAAATTTCAATTCTAGATTTCTCCGAATTTAATTTATTCATTAAATTTGGTTGTAATATTTTACAATACTAATGAATGTGCGTTATAGTAGTGTTGAAATGAATATTATGGACCTTTGAAAGATTTATAATAAAACAAGTTTTTCCACTTTGAGATGGGCCAACAATCGAAAGTGCACTACCTATTTTAAACTGACAATCCATATTAAAATTTTATTGGTATCTTTATATATATAATAATAATTTGAATAAAATATTATTATGAGATATCGAAAGTGTTTGTTTATAAGTATCAGAGAGGGGGTCTACTAGTGACAATATTTCCTTACTACTACTAAATAAATTTTAAAAGGTATTTGAATTTTATATCTTTATTGGGTCTAGAGATAATATTTCTTTACTACTAAATTAAATTATATATATATATGAAATTAACATATTTAATACATATTTTCCTTTATAATAACTTTATTCTATTTTAATGTAAAACAGTTGGAACACTTTTTAAATTAGATATTTTTGTAAGGGAATATAATAGTAGTAGGAAAGGAGTATTTTTCAACCAATTAGTCTTCTGATTGGTCGAGAGGTTCACGTGACCTATCTGGCTTCTGATTGGTCGAGAGGATCACGTGACCTTGGTCGAGAGGGTCACGTGACCTTGGTCGAGAGGGTCACGTGACCCCCCCCCAATTTTTTTTATATAAGGAAGTCTGTAACTTACAAATTTCATTCTGCTCCCTTACGAGCTAGCTGACGGTCGTATCTCTCTCTCTCTCTTATTTTGCTTCAACATG
>JAUZNC010056523.1:0-14275 GCA_034780395.1 Vannuccia rotundouncinata | reverse complement strand
AGAAGCCAGATAGGTCACGTGAATCTCTCGACCAATCAGAAGACGAATTGGTTGAAACCTACTCATCACCTACTACTTAACTGATCATACAAAATGTAACTTAACCATTAATATATCGGATTTGTCATGGTCATTTCCTTGAATATGAATTATTGAATAGCTTTCAAGATATCATTAAATGCTATTTAAATGATTTGACTTTGATCCTCAGACAAACTTATAATTAATTACCTGTTTCATGCATGCTAGCAGCCACTCCAACGCCTAGTTGTATCATGACGAGCAACCAAAAGGACCTCAGCATGGGAATTGCGATGAGAAAAAAAACCGACATCACCATTGTGGAACAGAGGAAGAGGAGTTTGTGGAGAGTCTTGTTGAGACGATAGAAAACTAATCCTGTAATCATGGAGGAAATGACTATAGCAATGCTCCTCACGGTGATAGTAATACCAATTGCTGTAAGAGACTGGTCCACTCTGAGGGCGAGATAGGGTACAGCCGGACCTGTCATGGAGTTGTTCATGCCCTGAATTAGATGCAAACAGAATATTTGGATATTATAAGATTTCACAATTTGTCTGCCACTATTCAATTAATCAATACACTTTGTATTTCTTATATCAGATTATTGTATTATTATATTTATTGTATTTCTTATCACAATCATTAATCAGCTATTTGGTTGTCATATATATCCGATCCGTTATCATATTGTCCTTATTTTCCAAAGTCGCGCTATTCATACTATGCTTGATATTCTAGAATTGTCAGTAATAATATTTATGTTTAATAGATACTCATTTATAATATATTAAATTAAATTAAAGGTATAAGACATTGAGAACAATTCGACATTCATAAATTATGAAAAAAATTAACACACAAATACAGAACAGTCATTTCAATACTCCAGCTATTATACTCTGTATATCATTTAAAAATATTCCACGGTATATTGAAAGGTATATAATAAAATATTCAACTTACCAAAATTATGTTTCCAAGAAGCATAATCGATAGAAAAGCCATATTCTTCTTTAGAAGACTTCTGAGCTGAATAGGTATTTTTAAAAAAATGTTAGAAGAATAATTAAATAAATGCAATTCTAAAGAAACTAAAATGTTACAAACAACCTTCTCCAAACGCCATTCAGATGAATTTGTTAATATTATGTGTGATAGCCGCCCTTCACAAACCATAGCACAATTCCTTTCAACGGAAGTAAGACCTTATAAATATAGAATGTAGTATAACAATTTTCTAACTATATATGAAACATGTCTCTTATTGATTTTTATAATTTTAACTTTGTACTGTATTTGTGTCCATACGAATAAATGTGTCTAAGGCAAATTGTTTTAATCAAAGAACCAATAGATATGTTCAATATTACGTTCTATATATATATCTATCCAATCTGTGTGCCAGAGGGGTGTCTGCAAGATTTTACGCTTTCATATACAAACATATATACGATTTCCTATACTTTATGTACAAATCTTTTAGACTGGATGAAAGAAAATACAAGATTTCTTATGGGGTAGTTCACCAAAATAAGGCTATAGAGTAATATATTAAACTTGTACGATCCTCTACTTTAAAAATAATTTCAGATAAACCCCAACAAATTTTCCCTATTTAATATAACAAATATGGCTCTTTTTCTATACCCAATGGTGAAGACAAGCAAGAATATAAAAAATTAAAATCCCCAGGAAACCCATTCGCACAGTTCAAACAAAAAGAACAAAGACAATGTAGCTCGAGGTCATGACGGATTTACGAAGAATGCAATCAGTATCAAAAATGCTGTTTATTTTCATTAATAGTTATTTTCACGATATTTGAAAAAAACCTTTTATATGAGGGAATGTAATTTTTTGCAATGCATAAATCAATTTATATTAAATGTTCATCAAACTTAAACAATAAATGTATAGATATGCACTAATTTTTGAAAAGTAGAAAATTTAAAAATAGGAAATTTGAAAATTAACAGTTCAATATAAAATCCATAAAATATATTGTTATATTTTGTTATATTGTTATCATTGACTTATATATTATTTATCTAGACCTGCAAACTTACCAATATTCAATAGTAATAAACGTCCTCGGAGGAATATATCTATATCGATAATCAATGCCAAATTAATGAATGGAAGTTCAACATTAACTCTAAAATTAATGAAATTCATAAATTAATCGTTTCATATTTATTAAAAACCCTCTTAAAACGAAACTAATACCGTATATAATTGAAATGCGCTCTGGACATTTTTTTGATCAGTTTGCCGGTCTAGATAATAATATATAAGTCAATGATTGTTTTATTCAATTCTTCATGCAGTGAAAAGAATTCTCCAAACAATGTTTTATTACTGTTTTGAAAGCTGAACCGCAATATGCCGTAAGCCACGAGGGCCATTAGGGTGCAAAAACCCTGAAAGTCTGCGACGGTATATGCGGGATGTCAATCGATGGGATGATAAATGTAGTATGAGCAGCAGTCTATCAGCTTCTTTGAATTCCACAAACAGTGACCCAAACATCTCCAGCATCATCTCCATTACCTGCAGCTTCAACATCAATTGCATCTCCATTGCCAGCTTCAACACAAATGAGAACTTCAATAACAAGTCATTCTATAATGGTACCATTAATATAAGTCGACCAATGGAATCAAAATTTGATTCATTTTTTAATAATTGCTCTTTTTAAAATTGTAGTTTCACTTTGTAATCCAATTTTTATTCGAGGCTTTTATTTATAGTTCTTGTTGTGATTACAAGTCATTCTTCTAACGTAACACATAAGTCAATAGAATCCGAATTTGATTCATTTGTTAGTAACTGTAACTTCCCTTTATAGTTGTAATCCTGTTTTTATTCAATGCTTTTATCAGTTCTTGTTATATAATCTATCTATATTTATTTTTATTATATTTCTGAACCACAATATACAAAAACTGGTCATTGTGGTTCAGAAATTATATATGGAGACAGTTAATACAAATATCTATTACATCATTTAAATAACTTTAACCATAGATTATTAAATTGTTTTTCTAATGACCATAGTAATAATCATCGGTAAATTTCTGTATAGTAACTTTTGGGCCAACTTATATATATAATTATTAGCAATAATACTGTTCATTTGCCATCAGTAAATTCAAGATTTATAAAATCGAAATTATGCTTACCATAGTTTATGGCAAATTGAAATATTGTAATAAAAAATATCTTTAGAGAATATTTCTTATTAAACAATAATTCATATTTTGAATTTATCACAGATCATATTCAGGAAGTCGTTCTTTTTAATTAAATTAATTTAAAGTTAATATTTTTAATTAATTACTACAATGAATTGATTTACTTTCAAAATAAAAATATATTGATTTCCGATATACCCTGGATAATAGTTATTTCACTATTTTTTTATTTTCAAAATCCAATATATCTATAATAAATTGCCACATTCGTCATTAAATGAATGTTAAATAATGAAGAATGAATAATTAAATGAGTTTGCTCTTACCATTGTAGTGAATTCACAAGCAACCTTGTCCAAACGATACTATTTAAGAGTGACTGTATATTGAGTAAGTTATGGTTTATATATTAAAAGCTACGCACGTCAAGTCAGTGCTATTTTTAAAAGCATTGGCTCTTTGTCTCAAAATGAGATTTTTATAAAAGGTAAAATGCATCAATGCTAATCAATTACATCTAAAGGTTAATTATTTTCAACACTAAATGACCTGGTTAAAATTTAAGTACTTGACTATAAAGTACTCAATGAGTTTATCCTACTATAGTATTAACACCTTAAAAGATTTTCCGAAGACGTTTGACAGATTATATATTTTATGACTAAATTACAGATAAAATAGAGGGTTAAATCAACTAATGCCTACCTACTTATATACATATATCGTATTATATTCAAATTATATGTAAATCATGTATTTTAACGATAAGTCATAATTTATTGATGTCGCCTGATTAGAAAGAAGCCTTTAATAATTCACATTAAGATAAGCGTTTATTAAAAACTAAGTTGAAAATTTCATTTTGATTATTATAAAATTATTTAAATATTATATTATTAAAAATAATTTATAATGTATAGTTATGTATTATTATAATCGTTTTAATATCAAAAAAACATTAGTAAAAAAATTATTAAATACAGTTAAAATTAGTTAATTTAAGTCCAATTTGAATAAAGAAAAGAATTGAGAGGTTACGAATAAATTTAAAAAAAATAATAGAACAGATCCTAAAACCTCCAATTCTAACAAAAATGTGTTGCTAGGTAATCTTTTATTTTTAAGTGTTCTTAATGTTGATATATAAAAATTAAAGTAAAAATAAATCATCTAGGTACTTTTCAATAAATTAAATTTGACCAGTGAGATAAAAAAGTAATCTACATTATTAATTAAAAAATGTTTAAAATTTATTTGAATTCACTTGACTTCTATAACTAAGAAGAAGTTGGATAAAGGATTTCAATGCAATTAATTTAGACGATTTTTAATAATTGAAATATTTCGCATCATCGCTGTATAAGCAACTTTTAGAGAACACAACAGGACTTAATGATAACATAAAATATAAATGAGAGAAGTTGGATATCAAATAATTTGAAGTCAAATATCTGATAGTTTAGATTCTAAATTATACATTAAATATATAAGCAGTATTAATTGTCTCAATAACCAGATTTAATTAAACTTTAAATAATAACTATCCATGAATGGAATAAAATTTACAATTAAAAAAATTAAATACGTTATAAGAGACAGTCAAATCTACATTGATAACTACATTAATAAAAACAAATTGATTACTTAACAAATAAAACAATAATTTATATATTGTAATAGTGCTATGAATTTTTAAATTTGATTCTTCTCAACAGTTTTTTTTAACAAGAGAAAAAGTTCTTTAAAAAATGTAATAATCTAACTGTGGTATCACCAGTAAAAGAAACCTTTTCTGTAAATTTCAATTTTTATAAATTATTAAAATTTTTATCATATTTCGCGTAAATGACTGTTCTTTAGTTGAAATAAAAAAGCAACCAATTTCAATAGTTCATACATTTGTTTATAACTACATCATTATGAAATATATGATAATGTAATTATAACACATCATGTACATTTCATACCCTTAAACTTTACTTTGAAATCCAATGCAGTAAAATGCATAATCCTTCCATTTAAATTTATTGTCAATGCCAGGTTGTTGATCTATCTACGTTGTTCGAGAATTGAGTGATTGAGGAACATATAGGAAAGGCTCTCAATGCCAGCTGCTTCAGAACCTGCAAATGGATGCTGTTGTTTTGTTTTGGTTACCCTGTCAGGATGCCTGGTTGACTAAGGCTTTAAATTTTTCCCAGATCTTTTTTGCACTTGGAGGGTTTCTGAGATAGGTGTTGAAGGTTGTTTACCTAATATTCTTCCCTCCTAAGATTGGTGAGGCTAGGGCATCGTAGGAGAATGTATTCCGTCGACTCTGGGTCCTCGTCGCATACTTTACACTCCTCCGTTTCAGATAGCGCAATTCTTTTTCAATATGCTTCAAGTTCAAGCTGTTAAATTTTACGATAAGCTGTTGTTTTTGAGGGGCCTTATACTGCCAAAGTGGATATGGGATGATCTGGCATCTGGTATTAAGATGCTGATACTGTGATAAATCGAGACTCAAAATGCGAGTAAAATTGTTTGTGTCAACGATATTTATGACTGTGAATATGTACCACAAAAGATTACGAGAGAGCACTTCAAGAGAAAGGAATGGGAAACATTCCAAATTAACATTACAATCCCAATGAAGAATTCCCCTCTAAACCTATATTTAACAAAATATTATGTAAACTGGAAAACATGGTCATATAATCTCCATAAGTTCATTCTAGAAACCCTGGGAGATAATGACTCAGACTCTAAGAAAGAAATCCTTTATTCAACTTGGCAAAACTGTGAAAATCTAACTACTGGCGTTGATTATGATGATCTTATGTTTGATCACAAAGAAGCAGACACAGTTATGCTTTCGATATACACTGCACTTAATAAAATGGATTCATAGGACCTGTTGTCATTATTGATGCTGCAGACATGGATGTCTACATTTCAGCTGGTGGATTTGTAAACTGTAAAAATTTAGTTAGAGACTGTATTATTACGTTTCATGTAACACGGTGGTAGTTAGATTTAATTATTTTGATTTTATAATGTGAAAAATGGCAGCCATCTTGGATTCTTTTACAATATATACATAAAAATATACTAATGGTTTTACAACTGATATCTTTGTGTTTGTTTGACCTCAAAAAGTGCCTTTAAACTCATATCTATGAGAACTAATGTAAAATTTTATGTTACAAAGATGGTGTCGGTGGTCATTTATATTTTGCTCTGTAGAAAAAGATTGCCAACATTTTTCAGAGGGGCCTGTGGAAGCTAAATTTCTTTTATATGTGGTCCAAAGAAGTTAAAACAGTGAAAAAAACTTTGTTAGCCAGAGGTTGGTCACGGCAGACAGGCTTATGCTATATGAAGATGATATTTAAAATAATCAATCTGAGAATATGTTGTAAACACTTATTATATTATTTATTATATTAACAATAAAATAAAATATAATAAACATAAATTTATAAAATTATTTTTTAAATAATAAAATATTTTTTATTCTGACATAATTAAACAAAGTGTGAGATTAAATGTGATGATAATTCACAATTAATTAAATTACAACAGAAATAACGTGTAACACAACTAACATCTACAAACAACATTGGAGAAAAACAGTTATTGCGTAGTTCAGATCTAAGCTTCGAATCAAATTCAGGTCAGATATTAAATGAAAAAAATTAAATATTTGACTCAAATTTGAAACTTTGAAACAAATTTCACGGAGAGGTTGATGGTCCTGTTTGTCTAGTACTTTTAATTGATCCGGTCCTATTCAAGCTACCTCCCAAATCATTGGAATTTCGAGATCCAACGCGGTTTTTACCAGCAATCTTCCGAATAGGTAACAAAATAGTTTTCATAATTTTTTGACGCATTGACTTCATAACAATAAAGTAGATAAGAGGATTTATCATGTTATTGAAATTGCCCAAAAACGCTGCGAATACATTTAGATATTTAAATATTCTGACATTGTAGTTGGTATTATGATAAATTTCTAAGCTTCCATCCGTCGCAGCAAAAAGTATAAACACCCCAGTAACCATGGCCGTTGCCAATGTAAACTGTAACTTAGCGGTTCGATATCCTTTATGTCCTCGATCAGCGACACGCGATTTTTTCAAAACCCATGCGATTTTGGAGTAGAGTGTAATAAAGACAATAGCTGGTATAAAATATAACGGTATGTTTGTAATTATGGAATATGACATCTCTACTTTTATCTTGCAAGTTCCATTTGTGTTGTCAATAAAAATCAACATTGGTCCGTTTATCACCAAGCCGTATGCATACATGCCTAGGAGGAAAACAGATTTGAATTTCGTCTGGAGGGTTCGATATTTCGAGGCATAAACGATTGCACAGAAACGGTCAACCGCTAGAAATATGAGGTTGCTGGTGCTTACTATCAGTCCAAGTCTGTAGGCGAACCAGGATTTCCAAGTATAGCAAGTTAATACGTCAATTATATCATTTCCGGTAGGCCAGACGGAAAAGTTTGGAATATAGTACTGGGAGTAGTACACAAATATTCCAATGGAGAGAACAGTATCCACCAGACATTGATGACGGAGCAAAATTGTCGTCACTGCCGAATCCAACTTTTCGTAAATCATAGTGAGAAATAGAATTAAATTTCCCACAATACCAAAGAAACATAAAGCCATGGAAATGAGATCTAATGTTTTCAAAAAATCGTTTTGAGCCATTCTGTATATAACTTATTCTTTAACTGGAGAAAAAATGCTTTTTTAATATTTTAAAATAACGAGACAAGCCTTTTATGCAAATAAGATTAGCTTTTATTGGTTATACATCAGTTTCAATATAATTTGATTTGTTAATTTCAAAAACATAAAACATACAAGTTAATAAAAGTTATGTTTGAAACAAGCATATGAAAATATTTGATGTAAGAAAAGCCTCACTACAATATAATTAAATAAATGAATTATAATTGGAATTCATGTTTGCTGCATTTCATATAGAAGCGGCAGAACATAACGAAAAATAAGGTTAACAAAAAAACCTTTAAAAAGATTGCATTGAAGCCGTACACTATCTCTTATATATCTTTTTCTTACAGGGTGGAGTACAAAGATATACCGTGAAAAATATTTAATTTTCTCTGAAAATGTGGATTTAAATATCTAAATTTAATTAATACAACAAATTGCGACAGCTAGAAGAGATGGTCCAAGTCTTTCTCGCCGTATAGTTCAACGCAACGTGCATTCAATTAAGAAAAAAAAACATTTCATGTGATCATGGAGCCCCACAAGACACTTCAACAACGTGAACACCGTCTTTTGTTTACTGAGTATTTGAGACTAAAGACTGCTGATGACGTACTATATGTGTGCAGTGATGAATTTATCATTTATGTCAGTCGGAAACCCAATCATCAAAAGAACAGAGTTTGGGGAACCTCCATCGATTACATCGAACACGAACTTTATCGCCTATGGCGACAGCAAACCAATTTGCATTGGAATCTTTGTTTGCTACTCAACAAAAAGGATAATGTGGGTGGACGAAAAAGATGGACAAACTTGGACTGGTGAATATTTCCGAGAGGAAATTCTGGATAAAGTAATTATTTTCTTGTATAATGAAGAAAATGAGCCAATCCCTGCGGAAGTAACCTTTCTTCATGATAAGGTTTCATGTTTCAAAGCTCTCACAACAACGTTGGGAGGTTAACAACATTGAATTCTTTGATAACAGCTAATGGCCAAGTCGGGAAATACTTTAAATATTATAGTAGTCCTTGATAAAAAATGTTTTACCTCAGAAGTCAATATAATAATAGAACAATCAATTTGAATCACTTATTTTAAGAAAATAAAATTCGATTATTTTATAAATCCTATAAAATTGTTAAATTTATATAGGATCGAGCAGTTGTATAATATCATACAAATTGCTCTTTGTTATATAAAAGATCAGCACCGTTTTGTGATACAATAATGCTTACGGTATATTCATCTAATAGTTAATTTTTACATATATTCTTATATTATATAGATGATCTCCAAAATATAATGAATCCACTGTCAGTGCTGGTGGTTGATATTCGTTACTTTAAAAGTTATATATATTTCTCAAATCCATTAATGAAAGATTTATTCTTTATTAATTCGTAAATTTTTTCTTGGATTCTGTAACAAATATTTTCAACGTAAAGTTAATTGAAGTTTTACTAGTGGTTATTTTTTAGTAGAATAAAATTACATTTCAAATGAAGGTCCCTTTAAATGTATAATTTTTTATAATCTGTTCTAAATTCTCATTATTTTCATTAAGACAAATGACTGTATTAATATTCCCTTTATATATATATGCAATTAACCAATGAACACGCAATGTGAATATATGAAAACAGAATTTCTTTTGATTGAATGTGGAAGGAACCTATTGTATGTATCCACTTTGTTTAAATATCATTTAAAAGAAATATTTCAACATTATTTAAAACTTTTAAAAATATTAATAACTCTCGTATTCAAGCTACTTTGAAATGGACCCTTTGAAAATCGCTTGGAGCATCACAAATGCCTTCAATTTTATTGGTATTCTGGCCAATCTAATGCTGTTTTTTACAATGATCTATGAAAAAGTTGAGAGTAAAGTCACTACCATATTGTTACGTCATCAAAGCATCGTTGATTCTCTTCTTTGTCTCATGTTATTCATTAGATATTTCTTTCCTAACAATGCACCCGTCCATGACGGATTCACTTGCTATTTTTGGAGAACATGGTTCGTTTATCGATTTATGATATCTATAAGTACGAATAACTTGGTGATGCTAGCGTTTGACCGATTTTTCGCCATTTCATACGCTTCAAAATATCGAAGTCTACAGAGCAAATTCCACGTTGCTTTTCTCTTCATATTGTATTTATATTCGCTGCTCATAAATTGTCCCAATCTAATTCTTGTTGAATATGAAGATCAAAATAATACCTGCAAACCCAACGAGAATCTGGCACACTCATTTGTGGCCATTACAAGTTTGTACTACATCCCAGCTCTGTTGTTCCTCTGTCTTTACTGTAAGATAGCGTGGATTCTCAGGAACTGGCACGTAGGCAGCAGTACCTCAGACGATCAACACCGCTTTCGCCTGGCAACTCGGCAGTTTACCCTGGCTAGTGGAATTGTCACAGTTGTATTTCTAACTTTTGTCATAGTGGACAGCATTTCATATTTCCTATACGTATTCAAAAATGAGAATCCGATAGTCAATGATGCATTTAATGGGCTCTCTAAATTTCTTGATAGCTTTAACAATATGGTCAATATGTTTGTCTACTTTGTCGTGATGAAATCGATGCGTCAAAAGATTATAAGAACATTCCTATTCCCTTTTCGAAAGATATCTGGTCGAAATATTATAGAACCGTCCGAGATGAATGATCAGTCGTTGAGCGCTCAAGGTGGTACTGGGTGAATCAGTCAACTCCCTTGCAATTAGAGATTTCAAGAACCGTATATCCACTCTCAATAACATAATAATCATTTTGGAAACACGGTCATAATTATATATAAGTTTGAACATATATAAAACATGACAATGTGTTCAATAAATATTGAGGACGTTTTGAACATCTTTGGTTTCCAAGGATTTTGTTGTATCTTTAGCGTTTCTCAATATTTTAAATACATATACATTCATGCGCGACGCTAGGATTTTCTATGGGTGGTCGTTTTACTTGAAAGGGCGCAATTTATTCAAATAATAAACACTAAATATACAAGGTGACTTATTTATTTCATTACCTGTGTTTGGAAAAATTGGGTAAGTTTTTAAAGTTATAAAATAATATAAGAAAAGCTCATAACTATATATTCACAAACTCTTTTATTTAGAAATATGATAAAACAAATGTTAAACTCAGACTAGTCAATTGTATAATAATATTTCAATTTAATAGCTAAATAAGTTACATAATATCTTTTATCGATATATTTTTGCTAAATATGATAAATATTTTGTGTTAACTAATCATTTTTTAAAGATTACAAATTTATATAATGAAGTTTCATTTTTATTAAACATAATAACGTAATTTATTCGAAATTTAGCTTTAGGAAATCAATTATTACATAAAAAATAAAGCTATAAAATTGCGATATGTGCATTAGTTTTTTCATAGAATAAGTATATATGTACAAAGAATCGACAGAAAAAGAAAAAGAAATTTTACATGATGAAAATAAATGCATTCGTTTATAATCTGTTTAAATATCACATAATTATAAATTGGTCTAACTATATATATACCTATTCTTCAAAAATCTAAAAATATGTATTTTTATGTCACATTTGTTAATATGATTATACATACCTATATACTAAGTAATTGATTTCCAACGTAATGTGAATTATGTGAATTTATTGAATATATTATGATATATTTATAGTTTTACAAATTATATAAGATTAGATTTAATGTATGTAGGTATTTAATATCTCTAAATTTACATATTTAACGAATAATATGCAAATATATAAGTTCAATTCAAAAAGAAATCAGCCAATTTAATTCTACGAAGGTGTAGCTAAAAAATTGTTCACAATAGTTTATTGTGTGTACATAATGAACATTCATTTCTAGAGCTAATGATGACAGACCCGGTGTTGTCATGGACGCTCTTAGGCATGGCTGTTTTTATAGGTTCAATGTTAGACCACTTTCTCCGCCATATATACATTTCCACATCGACAACATCTGGGTTGATAAAATATTTCTTATAAATATCTATTAATTTACCGAATTCACTTCACCCAAAGGTAAAAATAAAAATTGCAGCAGGTACAAATAATAGTAGTTAGGATGCTTGCTGTGACAACTTCTTGAATCTGATGTTCTACTTCATCAGTATATTGGTCAATAGAGGAAATGCAATCATCCTACGATGATATTTTCCCGAATTATAGACAGGTTTATTCGCCCGGTTCACCTTCCTCTTGTAAATTCGAAATAGACAAGGTTTGTTATATATTCGATTGAAACAAGTCCAGTAATGTCATCACGAGATTGGTTTAATTCTGATTTAACATCTTCAATTTCATTGTAAGCATTTATGATGTCAAATGTTTGACCTTGGAGTGAAAAATCTCGATACTCATTAACGAAAAGAAACCAAAATAAAGCTCATAAATAAAAATACAGAAAAAAATACACAAAATTAAAATAATAACTTCTATGTATAGATAAACCGCTTAAATGTGATAATACGTGTCAAATATTGTCTTATTTAAAAAATGAATTGCAAATGACCTTTATCTAAATATAAAATATTCATTTAAAGGAATTTCTAACTTGTACCATACAAAATTTTATTTATTTAAAAATAATTAAAATATTAAATATTAAAAAAATTAATTAAATAAATAAAATTTAATATGTAAATTTTAAATTTTAAATTTTAAATATTGAAAATTATTTAAAACAGCTAGTATTAGCTGTTTTTCAAAACAAAAATAAATTACAGCATCAGCAAAATAAAATCAGTTTTCTGACTAAATCAGTATTCTTACTATTGATTCATTAACGAGGCAAGAACTACGATGATCCAACCTCGAACTAGAAAGAATTATCAAAGCTAGATTCAAGTTAAGGACCTAAGTATGGAAGAGGGGCCAATCCGAAGCGCTGAGATTCTTACTGCCGGATGCCGACATCACCCACAGACGAACCTTGGACAGCGCAGCTACCAGAGCAGAACCCTTAACATGCGTATTGGGAAAACTGCCTATAGACAGTGAACTCCATCAGTTTATAATAATAGTGTCGGACATTAAACCATTATAGAGATGTAAATAATTATTTTATTCTATTTAAAAAATTATGTAAATATTATTCCTATACGGTACATTATATACTATTATATCACTGGAAATATATATAATACAAAATTCAAGTAATTTTAATTTAATAAATGGATTGGGAACTTTTCCTTTTTCTCACTCATTTTGCACTGTAATGTTGTAAATTATAGTTTTAATTAAATTTTGAATGTTTTTTTTTCTGTATCGTCGAATGTTGTATGTTTTCAGTATTTTTGTAAAATTGCTGTAAGCTATGCTTTCAAATGACAACACTAAAACCTATCGTTTTCTTTTTTAGTGAAAAAAATATCTAATGCAAATTGTTATGACTATAAAAGATGTCCATATAGAGTTAACAGTTACCCGACTTAAGAAAACGTTTCAGAAAAGTGTTCTTAACATTTATAAATGCGAACATAACTTCCATTTTTCAATATTTAATTCTTACTAAACCATATTTTTTAATGCATATTTATAAATGCCAGATTAATCAACTTTCACTTCCTCAATGTTGTGTTAGATGTTTGTGTTTCTTTATAAATACTAGCAAGGTGAATGTTTATCTTAATTGCGTAAATAAAATAACAACATTGAAATATGAAAAACAATCTTTTGCTTATCACAATATAATTCGACTATCGTCAGAGTCATTAAAATACAAGATTAAAAGGAGAATTCGATAAAAATATATTAAGATTCAACTTCAATTGTATTTTTGTGTTTCTCATAAATACCGTGCATTCTTACTATTTTTTGTAAAATAAGTTTAATTTAAAAACAATTATTAAAATGGGAATTGAAATCGGAAATTAAGTTTTGTCAATTTTAAAAAATAAATAAAATAGCTTTTTGTTTTATATTTTGCACAAAATGTTTCGTTACATTTAGTAAGAATAATTCACAGTTTGAAAATTTCCCAAAAAATCAAAAACTATACAACTTTAAACTCTTGGATAGTTAAACTCTCTAATTACGTACAATTTGATCAACACAATTGTATTAATTATATTCTAAGAATGTAATTTTATGAGCGAAATTTATTATGAAAAAATATAATTATTAACTGAGACTCTGATAATTTATTATTTAATTATAATAATAATCTTTTAAATTTAAAAGTATCGTGTACTAATTTAGATAGATAGATAGATAGATAGGTGTTTATTTGAATAAATGGGAATCGGAATCATTCATATAATAAGATAATACA
>JAUZNC010056512.1:0-14276 GCA_034780395.1 Vannuccia rotundouncinata | reverse complement strand
CATCACCATATTTATGCTGTAAGAATTCCAGTTCTTTCGTAAAGTCACCGGAGCAACAACACTTGTGCAAAAGGTTTGCAAAATGGTTGATTAATTGCAGCCACAATAAGATCAATTGCTTCAAAAAATATAACCCTGTACACATCATTAGGTGATGTCAAATAGGACGACTCTCCTTCTCCAATTTCAAAGCGCTTTGGGATTCGCTTTTTCGAAACATCACTGCGGTGGAGAAATGTAGAAATGTTCCTTCTCTTTCAAATTGTTTGCGTAGAACAAATCAAACGATTCATCATTTCTAATAGACGCAATTGTCTTTTTTGTCAATTCGGCAATGGTTTCAGCTGATGATCCGACATCTTCGAAGTCTGCAGGGTTTTTGGAAGATTGTCCGTATGAGAAAAAGTTGGGAGTGAAAGATGTAGACCAAAAAATTAGCTGAAGGTTGTCATCTGTGCTTGGCATCCAATAATATTGTGCACGAATATCAGAAGTCAGTTTCCCTTCCACGCACATTTCACATTTGTGCATAGTTTACAATTATTTTTTGGAAACATTTGGCACGTACAGTTGGACATGAGATAAAATTGGACATTTGGCCATCTGCTTCCAAATTCTCTTTAATTTGCCCGAGCTGATTTTGTCGAAGCAGTGAATATATTATCAACTTGATTATTTCTCTTGAAGTATCTAAGCAAGGTATCGGATAAGCATGTTCAGTTTTCACTTGTAAATCAAACAGCAGAGACGAATCCGAAAATACACAACAAGTATCGATCAGGACTAGACTGGGAAATTCAAAAGCTATATTTATAAACTATCGCGTTTTATATGCAAAAATTGGACAATAGGCCTGTCCAACGAATTCCGGATATAATATAAATTTCCAAATTTCAATCTAACTTCCTAATTTAAATGTTTTTAATTTTTTTTCGGGGGGGGGGGGGGTCTGAAGCCCCTCTAGCATACAAAATATAGATTTATATAATAAAATATAAAACGGATATCAAAATTAATCTGCAGAAATTATTTTCTATCTGTTTGACAAATGTAGTGGTGTAATTTGAACTGGCTGCTTTTATATAAATTTCGTTTAAACTTATATTTTATGTATTTTTAAATGGCTTATATTATTCAGTTAAAGGAGATATTATTAATGAGAAGAAAATACTATTATAAAGCATTATTACTTTTATACTATAATTATAAAACATTATATAGGTAAAGCATATTAATATTATGCTAAAATTCAGATTTTCAAAAAATTCAAAAGATTTTCGGGAATTCCAAGTTGACGAAAAACAAATTCCCAATCTAATTGAAAAGTATATAGAATATATTCCAATGAACCTAATATTATATTGTTTGATAAATGTAATCATATTAAGAATTATATACTATATGTAATTGGAAAATATAGATTACAAATACAGAATTGTATTAATATACAAATATGAAAAACTAGAACAAAACGGAAATACACAAAAATACATTCTGAAATGTAATATTAGAAAAAAAGAAACGCGATTTTTATATCACGCATTGGGAGCCTATTTGATTTTTAGCTGGATTGCTTAGATAATTAGCCGAAGCATATAGTAAGCACAGTTTGAGGCTTTACGTTTAATTCATAAAAGTAATCTTACAGGCACAATCAAATTTCCGGAAAATAACAATCTCCGTTGTCGTATGCCTACGCGGGGAGCTTAGCCTATAAAACAACACACCAAGCATTAATATTCTTAAGGTTTTATGACTTAGAATGCATCTAAAGACAACTAAATAATATCTTTTTGAGATTATTGAATACTACCGAAATTTCTTGTATAAGAAAGGTGCATAACATATCAGCCAATCAGAGTCTACTGGTACTAAAAATAGAATCACGTGCTGGGTGAGTCAACTTTTTTTCCTGTATCAAACCTTGATCGCCCCGTCGGTAAAAGGTTAAAAGAATTTATTAAGAAAAAGCTGAATGCAAAGCAGATAAATGCGGAGTCAATAATACCTATTCGTTTTAACAAATAGAACAAAAACTAAAAGGGCAATTTACAAAAACTGTAATAAAATTAAAACATTTGAAATATTTTTGAAATAAAATGTTTATAAAAATTAACAAAAATGTAAAGAAACCAAAAACAACTTTTCGTGTTAGCGTAAACTTTTTATCCACTAAAGAAGTTAACGGAGTCATGTAATGGAAGAGCAATGAAAATTTTAAAAATCAAAAATCTTATTTATATTTTTAAAAATTCATCAAAGTCTTAAAGCCAAATTTTAAAAATTTGTCAGGTTTAACAATTAACCGAGTTTTTGTTCTTTCCGGCTCTACTGAAAAGTAAAGATGAATTTTATTTTTATGAGAATGTATTGATAAAATATTAAGCCGCAAAATATGCCGAATTAAAATTTTAAAAAGGAAATGTAGTTATAATGAAATTTTTGAAATATGTTTTAAAATTTTTTATTACTGAGTTAATACTCCATAATGTTTTACTGTGAAAACAGGTTGGGAATACTGCAAAAATCGTTAATGAGTTAGAAAAAACTATTGAAATATTTACAATAAAATGATAATGTTTAATTATAGGAACCCCAAATAGGAACAATATATCTTTTCTCTTTCGCGAATTGATTTCTTTGGAAGTGGCAACCGCAACTAAAATTTTAAAAATATGATAAGCTGAAGATGGTAATTGCAGCAGCCATAAATAATAAATGACTGCATTTATATCTGATGATTCCAACACTCCATAATTACTTAGTATAATGCATCGTATACATATATGAATTGAAATTAAATATAATTTTTAATATGTTTTCTTTCAAGATGCAATAATTTTATCAATCAATTAATAGTGACTATATATATATCTTTTCAGTTTTAATAAAAGAAACGGTCGCTTTAGAAACCAATACGCCGATAAAAACATTTAACAAACTAGGTACTTTACATATCCATCTTTGTTACATGTCTTTCTTTTATTTTAAGTTCACAATCCAATAATTGTTTATTGAAACATTTTACGAAAGTCAATTATAATAAAAAAAAATTTTCAGATAAAGGTATTATATGATACGATCCAGTATCGTCTGTTTTAATTACAGCGTTTGTGTCCAAATTCAATAATGAAATCAATCTTTCAGTCTATATAAATATAAATATAAATATAGCATATATCTTCTAAATTTACTTATTTTGCAACCTGGATATCTTCTCCAGTGATGGCTTAGTAACTACACAAGTAAATTTAAGAATACAATTATTATAACAAGCATTTACTTTAGCAGAAGTTCTCGACACAAAAAGTTCACTGTATTAATGAAAAATTCGTTGGCTATTGATATTATACATTCATTACTATAAAAGCCAAATGGAATCATGTCAAATATTTGTCATAATTATTACCTTTTAAAAAGTTATCTTTATGATTGATTATTATAAAATCACTTTAATTCTTTAATTGTGATATAATTCTTGTAAAACTAAGAATAGGTGAATAACAATTTTTAAGATAAATAACAAAAACTCAATTTATGAATTGAAAATGTTCTTGCAAGTTTTCGGTTTTGGGGGGAGCTTGGTAGCTCTGCTTTGCTACCCCACTTTTGTGGCAGAGTGGTTTGGACAGGGTAGCTTGTTTGGATGGTGGTATAAGTTCTTCTTTGACTAGAAAGATAATTTAGTATTTATGTTACATAGGGCTGTGAATTGAAGGACCAGTAAGGTGTGTACTGTTCTTCTCCAGTCCTTGACCAACCCCAGTTGGTTGGTGGAGGGAGCTCTGGTGCTGGCAGCAGTATCGGACCCCACACATGTTCACCTTGATACACTCCCCTCTTGACATGTTCCTCCAGAGCTGCCTTCGATGGAAAATCAATAGTCGAAAATTTTGGATAGTTTGCCCCCCCCCAAAATGTCAACAAATTTCTTTTTTATTATAAATTTCTTCGGTCTGGGTTTCAATTATCGTTAAGTTATATCTAATTTTATAAATACACTTTATGATAAAATAAATTGTGTAAGAATATAAATCAATAGATAAATAAATATTAATTCAGAAATTTTATTTTTCTGGCTCAGCAATACGTCAGAAAAAAATAAAGGCGGTCCCTTTTACGTTAGTCGTCTTTGGGATATTTTGGGTAACAAAATGAAAATTTCCGTAGTTTTACAATAAAACGGCAGCCCCATTCCTAGGAAACGCGTCTGTTAATGACGTATTTTATTTCTTTAACATTTTAAACTAATATCACAGCTGGTACCGTAAATCAGAATTCCAAGTAATCATTTTACTCCAAAATAAATTTTATTTACTTTTATCAATAACTAATCGATATGGTTTGCACTCGTGCACCCAACATTTTCGCTGATTCTTTTTTTTGACGAAACTTTTATAATCCAAATAGTGATATGGGAGAAATTGTTAATTACGAGTTCAATTGAACTGTACATTTTAATTATATAGACTGAGGTACATTCTTATGTTGCCGACTGAAAGGATGACAGCTTTATATAAAATTTAAGTTCGCAATTTTTAATTTATTTGCTTTAAATAAGTTCACATCGTACCACACCTCTTATAACTAGATAGTATTTTTAAGAAGTTCATAGATCGAGAATACCACAGGAAGTGAGATATCCCTGGTGGATAATTGATTCAACGTTGTAATATTGGGGGTGAAATTGAGCAGCAATATTTGAGTGAATTATTTCCAAATCGATCCAGATAGAAAATGCCACACGTAAAACGACCTTAAAATTAGACATTTATTCACACGTATATTTTCAAACAAAAATAAGGATTTACAAGACAGATTGCCATAATTAAGTAATCTACAAAAACGAAAAGTCAGTTCAGCATAAACTTATTTTATTGTATAATCACAAATGAAATTTGAACATTTACGATTTACAAGGAGTAGACTATAATTTATTACTAATAACCTGCTTGTTTTTATTATTTCCGGAAATCATAACTCGCGGAGCCAAATAATCTTCATCTGTATGCAGACTAAAATCAATATTTTACATTTGAACAAAAGTTATTGAAATTTATTTAGATATAACTGAAATAGTGGTCTTGAGAGCCCAAAAGATAATCCAAACTATGATATATCATTACATCAACAACAGCTAGAAGAAAAACATTAAAAATGGTGATTCAAGAATAGTTAATATTAGCATATATCGTAAATTAGCTACTTATGCAGTCACATACATGCTACACAAATCGGATACAATAAAGTGGGGCAACATCAAGGACAGAGAAATAGAGGTTGCAGACGACACATTGCAGTGGGGTGAATGAGATAGAGAGAGAGTTTTGGAGGATAATCACTTGCTAATCGATAGAAATAGAATAGTTTGAATGTTGACACATCCCTCCCAACACAAGTCGTCCCGAATCTGGCTCAATTTTAATTAAAGAAAGTAATCGGGGGTTCGACGAGTCACATGAGGCTCACCACGTCTCGGAGCAGGATCAAATTGGAGGCTGAAGAAGAGATAAACCACCGGTATTGATTATATTTGTTGCAACAAGTCATATATTGATTATAATTGTTGTAACAAGTCATATATTGATTATAATTGTTATAACAAGTCATTTATTGATTATAATTGTTGTAACAAGTCATTTATTGATTATAATTGTTGCAACAAGTCATATATTGATTATAATTGTTGTAACAAGTCATTTATTGATTATAATTGTTGTAACAAATCATGTATTGATTATAATTGTTGTAACAAGTCATGTATTGATTATAAGTGTTGTAACAAGCCGTGTATTGATTATAATTGTTGTAACAAGTCATGTATTGATTGTAATTGTTGTAACAAGTCATGTATTGATTATATTTGTTGTAAAAAGTCATGTATTGATTATAATTGTTGTAACAAGTCATATATTGAATATAATTGTTGTAACAAGTCATGTATTGATTATAATTGATGTAACAAGTCATGTATTGATTATAATTGTTGTAACAAGTCATATATTGATTATAATTGTTGTAACAAGCCGTGTATTGATTATAATTGTTGTAACAAGTCATATATTGATTATAATTGTTGTAACAAGTCATGTATTGATTATAATTGTTGTAACAAGTCATGTATTGATTATAATTGCTGTAAAAAGCCGTGTATTGATTATAATTGTTGTAACAAGCCGTGTATTGATAATAATTGTTGTAAAAAGTCATATACTGATTATAATTGTTGTAATAATTTGTTAAAATTAATCATTATTTGTTCGAATAACACCTATATTGATTTATTTTATTTCAACAGCTACTTCACTTCCAACAATATATAAATAAATGCAGACTATTGAATTTCAGAGAAAGCTTAATTAAACATTAATGCACAACAAAACTAAACCTGATTAAAATAGATAGCAACTTTTACATGACATAGATCAGGAAATTAACTTACAACCAATCGATTTTATTAATTGATGCCAATAATAGCTGCTATTTTTCCCAATCATTAATGTGTATATACTACTGAAAAAATGATTATAAACTCACAATGTGTATTTCAACGAGTCATCCAGCTCCATAATAGCAGCCTGATTTCCACAACGATAACAGTAATTGGGAGCACTGAATATTGTAACGACATTGCGATCATGGGACCAATTGAATCCCTGACGAGGACAAAAGAATCATAAATACAGTATTAAATGGTCATACAGTCAATAACTTAATTAACCATACCTCCATAACAAGTTGATGTGCTCGACTGATAAGAGTGAGACTATTGCTATGATTGAAAGTCTCCGAGATATCTTGACCGAACGTATATCCAGCTCCTCTAGGGCTGATGCCCCATCCACCGCGATCATCTGGATCAGACCAAAGCAGGTCACACATTGGACCCTGCACAAAGACAGTATTAAAAGGTGAATAACAAACAAATAACGCCTTAATTTTTTTGTGACACAATTCTTTTCTACTAACAATATATCAGACTACTGAGAAGTAGTATATAACAAAAACAAATTAAACGAAGTGGCAAACACTCCAGTATTACTCATTGGCAGCTAGCCTACAATTATCGATCGGTATGTAGGCTTGTATCGTTAAGCCTGTCTACCTTCATTCAACGTAGCTATGACATCGATGTATGCCTGTAATAGCTGAACAACATTTACTCTGTATGTCTTACTCTAATACTGTACCACATAACAGTATTGATGTTTGATTAGAGTAGCTAACTAAGTACCTACCATCATCTTATTCGAATTTATGTAGATCAAATAGTTTATAATTGATAAGTTTAGGGGCAGCAGTCACCTCATGTGGAACCTCCTGGATTCTGTCCAATGCTCTTATGTGATCAAGGGTGTCGATCGAGGGGGAAAGACCTCCATGGAGACAGAAAATGGAGTTCTCTACCAGCGCCGTCAGCGGTAAAAAATCGAACAAATCCGTGAAATACTTCCACACATTAGCATTTCCATATTTTCGTAAACACTCATCATAAAAGCCGTAGACTTGGGTAATCTGACGAGATTCGTGATTGCCTCGCAGAATTGTAATACGGTGCTTATATCGAACCTGAATTGCAACAACAAAAGTAGAATTAGCACGGACACAAAAGGTGTGGAATAGTGATTGCAGCATACCTTTAAAGCAACAAGAAGAGTTACAGTTTCCACCGAGTGATAACCTCTATCAACGTAATCTCCCATGAAAAGATAGTTTGTGTCGGGAGATTTGCCACCGATCTTGAAAAGTTCCATTAAGTCATGGAATTGACCGTGAACATCGCCACAAACCGTAACTGGGCATTTGACTTCTTGCACATTAGATTCCTTCGTTAATATTTCTTTTGCCTAAATAGGAAACATGTCAAAACTATACTGTGCATCAACATAGAGAAAATATAATACAAAATAGGCCAAGTAAACTTAATTGGTTTTGGGACAAAAGAAAATAGTTAAAATTATTGATAACAATAAGACAAATTGTCTCAGAGACTTTAGTTTATGATGAATCACAAAACATACCTAATTTAGATAAATAATATTTGAATACAAAAACACTTCATCAACTCTATATAAAAACAAACACATGTTTATTTTAACTTTAAGGCATTGAAGGTATTATCTCGAGGGATTTTGACCTTACGTGAATTGTATTATCTTTAAACATTATAATTATTTAGATTATTATAATCAAACACTTTCTATAAATTAAAATGACTACTCAATTAATTTCTCATAATAAATATAAGTTTTGTAAAGAATAAAAGAGTTGATCATGAAGATATAAAAGGAAATAAAATAAATATATCATGAATTAACATAATTTCTGGTTGACTAAACTAAATTCAAAACATTTGGCACAAGCAAGGTGCCTAAGGTAAACAAAAAAATTCCCACAGCTGTTTTAGATTTTTAAAATCCCAGAGCTAATTAAATAAAAAATTAAGTAATAAATATTAACAGATAAATTGAATAAAATTTTAAATTACATTTAATTAACGATATACTAAAAAATATACAAACAAATACTTTTTATGTAGGGTTGGCAGAACACAAACTTAAAAATTAATTCATATATGCACACATGAGAATGGTCTAAGTCAGAGTGTATATGGAGGAAGCCTTTTCTAAAGCCCCCAAACATGGCGAGGCGAGCAACACTTTAGCTTTTAAAAGGGGAGAATGCATGTAAAGACAAGGGCCCTTGAGTTAGAAAATAGAATAGGGCTCTCTACAAACTAAATTTCATTATGGGCCCTTGGGAGAACAATTCTCATGCATGTATAAATATTAATTTATTTGTAAAATGTAAGTTTAAAAAGAATTACATTAAAATAATATTCTTCTAAATGAGAATTCATATATAGTGAGTGTAGAATATAAATTAGTATATAAAGTATATACACTAGATTGAAAAAGCAATGTAATTAATTTATGTCCATATATTAATGAAACTATACAACAAACTTGTCAGAAAAAATTTGTTGTAAACATCATGAAAAGTACCCTAAACATATTCAAAGGATCCACATGTGGAGCCCACCCAGACTCTCATTCCTTATGGGTTCATTTGGAAGGATGAGAAAAAAAGATGAACCAACCATTCTGTGCTTCATTGGATATAGATGATACATATTTTTTAAAATATACAATGAAGCTTGTTGAGTTGTGTTTACTGTTACAAAACTGTTATTGTCAATTTTTTACCAATATATAACCAAGTGATGGAAACCTAGACATTTAAGATCTAAACAAATAATCTTAAATATTGATTCAGCAATAATATAACACTAGGGTTTGTACACATCATAAAGCCAAAATTCAATGGTTTTCAAGGGCTATATTTCCTTCACATATATGCAATGTAAGTTGTCCTTTTTTCTATTTAAATGTTCAAAAACTTATAATAGTTGGTTACTGATAGAAGCAACATGATTTGTGCAACTTTTCAAAAATCTGTGTGTTGACTACCTTATTTGGTTAAATTAAAAAGTTTTGAAAGTGCCTATAAATGCATTAAAATTTTTTGTAGTAGCCATATGGAATAGTAACAAAATGGTATGCAATGAAATGGGCTATTCCATGTATGTAAACAGGTCACTTGTATAATGTTCTGTATTATTTATTTATTGTACTATAGTTTTTGGGATTATGGTGTATTATATTTAATTAGTATATCAAAACATTTATAAAAAACTGAAAAAAATTGTGGGGTACAGAGACTCATTCCAAAAAAAATAATTTTTTTTTGGAAAATGAACAGTTCTCTGAATTTTTGCTTCAAAAAGTAACTATACTTTTGCTTAACTCATAAACTCCCAGTGTGAATTTACAAAGTTTACAAAAATATAACTGGTTGCTTGTTTTTTTTATAAAATAGTACACACATAATTTTTGTCTGAATTTTGTAAACATTTTAAATAATTAATAAAAATTTTCTATATTATTTTTTTATTAAAGATTTCTAAAATTGGAAATTCAACTAAATATAATTCTGAAAGAGAAGTAAATCTGAAATATAAGAATTCAGGCCTCTCACATGAACAAAATATATAAAGGTGTCCCATTTAAAAAGATCAATACACAGCTTTTATAGGTTAATATTTATTGCAAATGAGTTAACAGATGATTTAAAAATTATGTATTATAAAAGATCTGACATATTAAGAAAATACCATCTGGACCCATAAAGCACATCAAAAATTATGGTATTGTACATTTTTAACACAAATTTAGTTCAGTTTTTAATTTCTAAAATGTAAAAATTTGGGTATTTTAAGCTTAGTGTAAGTCCTGGTCCAGGCAGTAATAGATCATTTGTTTTGATATATCTATTTCCTATAATTGCTGTTGATATGTTTTAAGTAAATCTAACAATGTATTCTGATCTATATATATATATATAATTCTAGAGAGATTCTGAGTTTATGTTCTACTGTGATTTAAGAAATAGATTCATGGTTTCTTTATGCTATTCCCCCACCCAACAACAAAAAATCATCCTGGATTTTTCTAGGTTTTCTACATTTTCAAAAAAAATTCTGACATCATTATGTTTTTTTGTAAAATAAATAATATATAAAGATCTATATTTCTCAAAGGCTTTTTTAAATGCTAAAAAATTAATAATAAAAATTATAACAATTATTATATATAGTAGAAATTAGTAAGAATATGTATTAAAGTATAAAAAATAAAATAATTTTATTAAATTTCATATATGTATGGTGCATAAGTTGCTTGACACACTTTTACTCATGGAATCATTGAACAAAAACCATCAAATTTAGATAATAAAGATTATTAAATTAATATCTAATACATTTAATAGTGCAAAATAGCAAGATGGAGCTCAAATTATTGGAAACACAGTGTTGCAGTTGTCGCTGAACACTCTCAGCAACCTTCCAGCAGAGATATGGAGTGTTGTTGTTGAATGCAACTTCAATTTTATTTCCCAATTCTTGTAATGAAAATGATTTGACAAAATACACCTTGTCTTTGATCACACCCTAAAGAAAAAAGTCCAGGTGGTAAATCAGGGGTTCAAGCTGGAGACTTTATGGGACCTCTACAACTAAGTCATTGTACACAATTTTTTTATGAGAATATAACCATAATGTAAGTATGTGGAAGAGCTCTGTCTTGCTAAAAATGATATTGATAAGACTAATCAAATTGGAGGCACTAATTCCTTCTTTAGCATTGTGAGATAATTTTCTGACTTCACTGTATCTTGTAAAAAGAATGGTCTAATTAGACATCACTGCATAAGCCTGCCCAAATGGTTAAACCATGCATGTTCACTTCATTCTCAATAATCTGGTGTGGATTGGTAGCAGTCCAATAAACTCAATTGTGCTTATTTACATGGCCATTTCATTTGAACTTGGCCTTATTAGAATAAATAATTTTATTATAAATATTGGTATCATCCTATGATCCATTGCATATACAAGGAGCCCTTTGCAATACTGGAGTCATCTGTCCTGATCATCTTCATTTAATGCTTGCAATAGGTGAATGCAAGCCAAGGTTGTCCATTATGCAACCAAGTGACACTCTGAATATATATATACACATTTCCATAGAAGGATGTTGCTGCAATTGTTTGGGCTTTGGACAAAAGCTGCTGCCAATAGTTCCATATTCTCTTCATTAATTGATTTAAAATATCTCCAGTCAAGCCACTTATGTGCCACCCTGTATATATATTTTAAATTGAATAATAAGTTAATATCTCAATATGTATAACAGATTAAAATTTTTTTTGACTTCACTCTCAGAGTAAACTGTCAAATTTGCAAATTAAGGAATCATATAAAAATAGTAATATATATATATAGAAAGTTATGCTAATTTGTTTAATAAGGGCAATATGTTAAAAGCACAAAATTCAGACAATAATATAATGCATTATATTATATACTGTTTTTAATAGTTTCATTTTAAAGTGGGATTAACCTTTTCCCAACAGGCATCCCAACATTTGTTATGAAAAAAAGTTACTTTATACAACAGGAATTGCAAGTGTTGTGATTTTCATATAGCATATAAAGGAATGAGTTCTAAAAATAGTTTTTATCTAATTGCTTATAAAATCCTTTGCATAGACTGTTGGGTGAGTGTAAAATACCTTTAACTGTAACTGTAGGACAAACACACTGTCCAAGGGGGATCAAAATTTGACTGGTCAAGAGGAATAAGCTGAGAAACACATGCTAAATTGAAATATTTTGATTGGCTAATAAAAAACAGCAACATTAATGTATAAAACCATATCACTGAATAATGTCATTCACAAATTCTCTGCTCACATTTTCAACAAATTTTTCGAATTACCTAATGGTTTCAATTTACTTGCATATTATTATATATTACAATTTTATACAATATTTATACCTACTATTTAGAATATTAGTGTTTTATTTGTAAAGCATTTCTTATTGTACCATTTCATATAGTATTGCATATATTTTATATACATACAGGGCTTTCAATTTTTGCTCAGGGAAAAAATGGAAACTTGTTTTATTTTAGTTTTGTGCTAAATATAATATAAAATAACTATATAATTATGATATGAAATGATAGTCAAACAACCAGAAATCTAGTTTTTACCAGAAAATTGCAAGCCCTGTACATATTACTCATTTGTATACTTATATAGCTATGTCTTCATTAGATTTTAGTGATCAGGATTCAATGTAATCACTTTCACATATATAGATTACATAATATGGTTCCTAATTTCATTTACCATACAATTTTTTACAACTATTTAAAAAAAATATAGATATTATTATTTATTTATTAGTAAATATTATAGATTTTATTGATTTTTAATGTTTTACTCCATGTTTCTGATTAAAGGTGTGGTAGACCCAGCTGGCTTAGAAATAAGATTAAAACTAGTTTCCATTATAAAAAATAAATCTAATTTAAATTATTTAAAAATATAAAATGTATATAAAAATTATATAAATGTAGGGTAAATAACAAAAAAGTACCCATCATGGCCCAAAATGGAATAAGGTTTTTCCTGGGGTAGATAATAGGCCTGAAGTAATTTCATTTTTCTATATGGGCTGAATGGCTTTCACTAATGATCTCTTATATATATACCAGGACCATTTATGCATTGGAGCTCTTTCAATTACACCCTATAGTAATGCAGAGGTTGATTTTTACAAAATTTTCCATTTATTTAATTTTAGACTTCCCAAAAATAATTTTCATCAAAATTGACAGCTCTATGAAGTTGACACTCTAAATTGACAATTATAATTAAGTATAAACACAACACAGCTAAAAATGTGGCTGTTATTTAGATTAGTTTTGCAATATTCTTAAATGTCAATAAAAAAGTAAAGTATTGATATTAAGTAAATTTGAGGCATATGTCTGTACATGGCTTATTGTATACCAATATAGATTTTGTTTCAGTCTTTTCAGAAATTTTTTCCCAGACAAAATTACTCTGACTGCTGTGAACCATGTATATATTTACTATGTATATATAAAAAATATAAATGTTTTTAAAATGGTAAAATATATTCAAATTTAAATATTCAAATCAAACAGTCAATCAATGGTTTTTACCATTGATTGACTGTCTATTGATCTTCCTTATATATCTGACGAGTCATACTAGATCTACTTTGTAACTCAAAACCATTAAATAGTCAGCTTAAGAGGACATATTACTTTTAGTGGTTGCCAAATTAAAGTTACTGTTTTTTAAAAAATAATTGCTGCTGCTTAATAATTCAACTAAAATAAAAAATTTCGTATATCTCGGAAATCATATTTTCTTATAGATTGAAAACTTTATTAAAATAATAAATACTAACCTTTTCACATAAGATTTTTACTTGTGAATCTGTCAACTGTTTACATTCATACAATTGTTCAATCCACTGATCCAAATCCTTAGTCTCAATTGCTGTCTCAGTCATCGTGACAAATATAACAAAAAAAAATTCCGAAGTTAAAAATAGTGCAGAGAAAATGTGTTTTAATCATTAAAACAATCTTTACCTAATATGGCGGAGTTTTTTAGAATTTAAAAAATTATTATATAAAATTATTTTAGATCGTCATATCTGTATACTTAAAACTATTTTTTTTAGTTTAATTATAATGATTGATATTAATATTAAATCTTATTCAAAAAAATAATATAATTAGAAATGAATACAAAAAATAGGCCTTAAAATTAATGAAGATAAAAGTGAAATAATTATTTTTGGAGGTGGAAATGAAAGAGTTATAAAT
>JAUZNC010056501.1:0-14277 GCA_034780395.1 Vannuccia rotundouncinata | reverse complement strand
CTTTAATAGTTATTCTACATGATGTAAACACATAAAACAATGAATATAAAATTAATTTAAATTTTTGGATTAACTGTACAAAAGACCAGATATAAGTACCTAATTAAGGAAATCCAATTAAATACAATAATGATTTTAAAATAAAAATAAATACATTAACTCTACAACATTATATAAATTACAAAAAATATTGTTCTAAAAATATATTACAAATAGCAATAATTAACCTCCCAAAATTTGTAAAATATAGGCCAATTTTTATATCAATTAAAATAGTAAAAGATTGACATTTCTACAAAAAACATTAATCCATATCAAGCTATTGTTACCATTTAAAATCTAATTTATTTAGTTATTTGTTTCCCAATAAATCTGGTAAAATCGAAATATAAGTTGCTACATTTTAGGTTTGTCTCTAAATGGATTAACCGAAAACATTTCTTCGGTAAACATTCAGTTCATAAAATTTGTTTACAACAACATTCGTATTAATTTCTTTTGTAGCATCTGAGTGTATAGACAGTATAATACCACGTAAGACCTGAGATATATCTTTATTCTCCGCATCGTTGAGAAAGATCGCTCACTACCTGCGTTTTTAGCCGGGTTGTTTGAAGAGAACTAGTTTTAATACTTTTATAAATTGAGAAATACAAGTCTTCTGTCTATATAGAGGAAAAGATTTGAGTTCTAAAACTATTTCGGATATATTTGTTAAAGTCGATTTAGTCATTTCTCAATAGAGAGGCATTTGTACTTCTATAGAAGGTCAGTATCTTCTGACAATGTGGATTTTGTCCAGATTAAGAAATATAGTATTAAGATAATGTCTTTCTTTTTATTATAAGAGTTTCCATAAACTAATAGTTTTTGTTCAGGTTGGTTGAAACCATCTTTCATAGATTGAACAACAGTCTCGATGGCCCTGAACAACAACATGTGCGGGATAATGCCTTTTAGTCAGCTATCTTTTATAAAGATAGCTGACTACAAAACTACCTTCATAGCATATTTGTGGAAATTTCCGTTTCTTCAAAATCATCTTCATTTGCTTCAATTGTTATTAAACTCCACTAAAGGTCGAAACATTCATCGCCTTTCATATGTTCGTATTTTTTAACAAAGCGATGCGTTTACTTTTAGATGCTTACAGTGTTGTTTGTTGTAGAGCTTTCGACAAATTGTCAGTGATTAAAAAGATGCGGCTACTTAGATGAAGAGCAATGTAAAATTCCAATTGACGGATAAGTAAATTTATGCCAACTATTCTTGCTTTAATTTCAGAATCTAATGGTTCTGATAAACTTAGGTATATCCCATTCATTAATAACTGGCTCCTTTTACTGCTGTTTTCAATCTATTAAACAATGCTTTCCGTTTAGCAGACTATTTTATGAATTTAGTTATCTCGTGCACAAAGTAAAAAAATCAATTTGATAATAATAGATTTTTACTTTTTTGAAGGTATCTGTAACAGGTAAGCTTTAGTGAATGACTAAACCAATTCAATGTGTAAACGATGACCGGCCTTTTGCTTCATCATCGATTTTCTTAGCTAAACCGTTTTTCTCTCCGCCCAAATTAGATGAACATATTGATTGTAACATATTGATCATGGTGGCATTCAATAAGAGGCTCTTCTAATAATAAATTGTTTTGGCTTACTATATAGGGCCCATTTATAGGTCTAGGGAGCCGAGCCTTTCCTTATCAACAGGGGCCTTGTATATTGTATATAGGAGCCCACTCAACATCAAATGGAGACCATATAATGGACGTATTTAGGGACCCTCTCCAACATTGATGGAAATGAGTGGGCGGAACAGGAGGCTAATGTAGCCAGGGGGAGGACCAGGAGGGGGTGGGGTTTTGGTTTGAGTGCGCAAAGAGGGAGGTATATAGGAGGGTTAGGTATGAGGCGGGATTAGATAGAAGGTTGGAGGATGTGTATGGGAGGGGGGTATAAGGGGCTCAGTAGAAGAGAGCAGGTAGTGTTGGCGCAGCTGAGGGGTGGCCACTGCAGTGACACCGCATATTACCGGCACCGGATTGGAGTCAAGGAGGACCCGGGGTGCGATCGGTGCGAGGAGCTGAGATGGAAGAGAAGAATCACTGGCTAGTGTGTGAGCGGTGGGAGATTGCGAGGAGGGTGTGTGGGATTGAGAAGGTGCAGGACCTGGCAAACGAGCAACTCGTGTCTCGGTTCCTCCGAAGTGTCGTCCATACGTGGATGGCTTGACGGGAACCTGGAACCGCAACAACAACATAAGCCCGTGTATAATATAATGTATATAATAGGGCCCACTCAATATCAACGGGGGGCCATGAATATATTTATATGTAATAATATATTGTTTTGGTTTAAATATGGTTCCATTTTATAGGAATATTATAGGGCTCCTCTCAGCCCATATACATTTATAATCAGGGAAGGGGCCCTATACTACTAATAATAATTGTTTAGACTTACTATATAAAAGGGCCAATTTAATTAGTATAAAGAGGCCCTCATATTTTTCACAGAGTCCATATATATATATATAATAATGAGTAATTTAAATTTGAAGTACTCTTCTACAATACTTAAGAAGAGTTTGCGGCGGTAGAGATTGAGTAGACGCAAGAGTTGGTGAAGTCGGTGTCGGTTTTGCTGATGGAGGCACTTGATGTTCTCGCTTCTTTTCTTCACGTCTGCATTTTTTTGTATCCCCTGCTGTAGGTTGTAAACATACATTTTATGCTCTAAATCTAAATTAGCTACACATTTCATATTACTAATACATCATGGCCGTATCACATGGTCCAACTAGCATGGCCAAGGCCGGGCCACGTAAGTTATTCAATATAGATTTAATAAAAGCATTAATTAAAGCATATTTCAATATAGAATTAATTAAATCATTCAGTTATTTAGCATTAAACATTTATAATATAGGGTCTATTGCGTTCACGCTTTGACCTGGATAATATAAATATTACGCGCTTAGTGTCTATTAAACAGACAACATTTTAGAACTTTATACCTACAGAAATTAAACTTCAATCTAGTAATGCTCAAGCTTAATTATTAAATTGGTAAATCTATAATTGCAATTCTATTACAATTATAACTTTGAAAACAGAAGTTATCCGTTAAAATTAAATTATTTACAATATTGATTTAAAATCAATAAATATTACTTATTTATTTTGAAGTAGTAATATAAATTATTTGATATATTAAGTATTTTTTTTTATAAACGTGGTTCCTAGAATTCGAAAAGTACCTAGTTAACTAAATAATATAAATAAAATTATAATTTACACAACAAAATACTATATTTAACCATAGTAATATTCTTCTTTTACATTGGGCAAATAATTATTTTAAATGATATCAAGCAACATGATAATATAAATAAAAGGAAAATATATGTAAGTTGTAAGATGTAAGATGAAATACAAATATTTATATTAATGTTTATTTCTATGAAATCAAAGTATTTTGTTATGAATTATTTTTTCTTAAATTTAATTATTATACTAAAATTATTCTATATAAAAAATAGTTTATTTTGTGCACTTTAAAATTATCGTGAGTATTTTTCAAAAAAATTAAAAATTATTTTCGCTTTTAATTAGTCAATGCCGCATTCAAAAACTAGTCTAGCTGTGATTTGAAATATAATATAACAAAACAATTCTTAAATAATAATGAACTGAACTGCGTCAGTAAGTCACACAATAAAAATAAACTTGGTCAAATCAAAAATGTAAAACAAAAACGCTATTTGTATAAAATCATCCGGTAACATTATAATGTAAATATAATTATGTAGTATATTATATAACTCAATAAATGTTTAGGCAAATTTCCTTACAAAAGTCATAAACTCAATGTTTAAATAGTTTCGTATGTGAACTTTTAATTATAGGATGTTTGATGATAGACACTCTATGATGATAAGATCTGTTCTGTCTGTCCCCTTAGCAAGTATAGTGGCAATGAACTAAGTTTTTCTAGAATGATTAGTTTGTGTTTGTTACGATAATTTTAGAGACGATAATTTTGTTACGATAATGTATAGAGACGGATGCTTCCGGAGTCAAAAGATCTGTACGTTTATGTTTGACCTATTTTTAGTAAAATCATTTTTGTTTTTCGTGAAGTATGTTACTGAAATGATCAATGCCACAGATAGTTGCTAATATATTAATTTCATAACAAATATGTTTCTCTATAACCATGCTATTATAAACAATATCAACGCACTCACCAACTTGATATATTATGAATATTGTGTGAACAAAACAATTTGGTAATTATAATTTGTTCGTTAAGTCCAGCTCAGATTTAAAATTTTATTAAACTAACAGTTTTTCAAAAAGTTGAGTTACCTGTTTATAACATTTTTCTTTATTAATTTGGTAATTTGTTTATTTTTGTCCTCACAGAATAAATTTCGATATTTACATTAAATGTAAACTTTAATCATAAAAACAAATATTAATAGAATATAAAAATTCTATAATTTGGATTTATTCTTTTATAGATAATATAATTTTTGATTGAAACATTAATATTGAATATGACAGAAAATCATGCGTATAAGGAATAAATTAAATAATAATGGAATAAATTAAATTATATTATAATTTTTATTAACAACAAATAAATAAATAAGGATTTTGTTTTTTAAATACAGTAGAAAATAATTAGCTATTGTCATGATTATTTATTACTGGTAGAAAACAGTTTCGTCCTTAGATCATTCTTCATGTTATTTAGAAACATATTTTCAAGTGTAAGCTTTCTGAAATACTCCTTTGATAAATATTATTAAAAATGACAACAGGCATTTCTCCGCGAAAGTAAGTATTACTAACCCAAAATTAGATGTCTTTCGTTTTAATGAAAGAGCTTGCACAAGATAAAATTAACCTCCCAATGTTTACAATAGAAAGATAATTTTCAAAGTAAAACATTAATTGATATATGTTTACGAACAATAGAGCTGGAAATACAAAAAGGAGAATATGACATTTATAATTAAGCTATATGGAAATTGAGAATTGTCAATAATTATTCAAAGGGGAGAGGAATTAAGCGTTCTTACAAACTTTCATACATCCTTGAAATATTATAAATATATTGTCAATAATGATCAAAAAAGATTTTAGATGAAATATATTTCTATCCATTAATTTTGCCATTTCTTGTGTTATGGGCATTAATAACAGATTTGGTGAAATTTAGATGGAAATTTGGCCAAGTTGCGATACCTTCAATGGAAAAAAATAATTTTGCTGTCTTATAATGTTTTCATAACTGAATGAACTGATGTAAATAATGTTTTTATTTATACAGAAGGTTCCAAACAACATGTTAAATAATATTAGGTTTTCAGTCAAAAGATAAATTTATAAAATAGCTTTACAACTTCTTTGTTCACTTCTTCGTAACTAAAAAAATGGCATAATTTTTAATGCAATAGATAGGAAACAATTTATTTATTTATGGATTATAAGGATTTAAAAATGATAAAATTACGTAAATAGTTCACTTACATTTAAGTGAAAATTAAAGTGAAAAATGGTTTTAAAACATCATTTAAGTATTTAATAAGTGAAGTAAAAGCGAAAATGAAAAATATTTGGAAAATACGTAATCCACTTAGTTGTAAGTAAAAGTGAAAGTGAAAGTAGCTTTGAAAAAATGGCTCCTGGACTTATCGTTCGTGTTGAAGCTGTCTGAGCAGATGTAGCAGAGCTTTGTTTTCCGGTGAGTAGTCTCCTCTCTTCTTGACATTTGTACGAGTTGATGCCCGTTATCCTATTCCACTCGTATACCTCCTTGGCCTGAGCAGTAAGCGCAATCATAGCCGTATTCATAATATGCAGTTGTCCCTAGAAAAAACCTGATAAGAGCTGTTGAGTTCACCAATACTTCATTGTCAGAAAATTGTCGCCATTTAACCCTCTATACATATATAAAACTTATTGGAAATAAATGCAAGTTTTTAAAATGTAAAATATTTTTAAAATAACCTTAACAATTGTCTAGAATCATTCTTTTTGAATGAATAAAATAATATTGTTTAAAAATAAAAAACGATCGAGTTTCTTTGCTGACAGAATCCTAATTTTGATTGAACACGTAAACCTTGTGTTAGACAAAATAATGTTTCTGCAATTTTTTTGTAAGACAAAAGATTACAAAAATTTATAATCTAAAATAAACTAAAATCTAAAAATCTACACTAAAAGGATTTAACTAATAAAGAACTTCATTAATATTCTGAGGTATTACATGTCATATAGTTTGAGGTGAAATCTAAACTTTTTAACATGTACTATGCATCAAAGACAAGCTATGATAGTCAAACCATCAAAGTCTTCTAGTCTATGTTAATTTAAACAAATGCAATTAGAATGATCATTTCTTATATTAACAATTGAAAAGAAATTTTTCAATCTTGTTTAAAACACGAAGTACTCAAAATATCTGCAAAAAGATAATGAGTATTCTGCTATTGATTTCACGTTTTAAGATTAATGAATTGAAAGAATAACGACTAAAACTATTTAGTAACAACATCTTTTATCTTATTAATATTTTGTTAACAATAATAAAAAAATGAACTCGTTTTAATATTGGATCCAATTTACAGAATAATATCTTCAATCTTCCAATATTATTTAACTTTTCTATAGCCTATTATCACTGTAATGTTGATCTGGTTGGAATAAGTTGGTTTAACTCTAACCATTTTTAAGTAAAATTTAATTTATTCAAAAATAAACACATTTAACTAGATAAATGCCAACTCTAGCTGTTCCCCACCTGCGCTGACAAAACTAGAGTGCAAAATTTTTGTTTATTCCTTTTTAAATTAAATAGTGTTCTTATAAGAAGATTTATTCTTAAAATAAATAAGTTATGTGTTTCGCAATATGAAGAATTTTAATGTCTAAAGTTTTATTCTGATTGTATTGAACAATTCTTTATTTTTTACAAAAGGGAGTATTTGTCAAGCAAAGCAGAAATTTGTCTCGTTGTTAACACTCAATTCAGATTTTTTAAATGTACATTAATGCTTTACAACAATGGCTCAATTTCGCTAAAATTAACAATGGTTTAATTTTTCATTAATGCTTTCATCACCATTTATATAAAATAATTCTTATTATTCTTAATTATATTCTTTATAGTATTATAGATTTTGTTTTTATTCTTAGTAGATAATTATTTTTGACATTTGACATTATAGATAATTGACATTTATGTTCATAATAGGTTTTTGTATATTAATCGTTGACAACCAGCGTAGACATAGATTTATTTATCCATTTATTTCAATGCTTTTAACTTTGATTGATATATTATTTTACCAAAGTTTTCCTAACCAAATAATTATAGTTCACTTCATCAGCTATAGGAATGCATGAACAGATCATAAGCAAATTAAAATGATACATATATTTTTCACAATTATAAAATATGATAATATATATAAAAAGATTGTTATAAATATTTACAAAATATAAATAAAATGATACATTCCTACAATAATATAGTATTACAAAGTCATATTTATTGTTGCAATTCTTTCAAAATAGTATGAATCCAGACGTAAACGGGAGGCAGAATTTGGAACAAGATTACACATATTTACTGATGAAAGTGGCCGTTTGTTTATTCTCCCATAATGTTGAATGGTTGAATAAGAAAGGAGACAGTCGACTTGCAGGTAACTATAGAGGTATTATTACGAGAGGTTATTATTACGAGCAAAACTATTCAATCGCATTCTGATGGATCGCATCCGCCCTACCCTAGACCCTTTATTGAGATCAAACCAAAATGGATTCAGGCAAAGTAGGAGCACAACTCAACAAATACTTGCTCTTAGAAGGATAATAGAAGAGTGTAACATCAGTCAAGAAACCAAATATGTAGCAACATTCATTGACTCCTCGAAAGCCTTTGAAAGTGTCTCACGAACAAAGATGAAAGACATATTGACGGCCTACGGAATACCATTCAAATTAGTTCAACTAATAATGTCTCTTTTCATAAATACAACAGCTCTTGTCATTACGAACGACGGGGAAAGCGAAGACTTCTCGATAACTGCTGGCGTTCTCCAGGGAGACACCTTGACTCCTTACCTGTTTGTCATTGTAGTCGACTACATTCTTAAAATGATGAACGCAGACAGGAGAACACATGGGATTCAAAATACTCAAGCGACGATCAAGTAGGCACCCAGCGCAATACCTGACCGATCTCGACTTTGCGACGACATCTCTTTACTAGCCGAAAACATGAAAGACGCACAACAACAACTTACATGGTTCAAATATTTCGCACTCTCGGTTGGTTATCGAATCATCAAAACGAAATGAAAATCGGAAACTTCGAAAACGATGACCACCAGAAGTTAAAAATCCTAGAAGGAGACATCAATGAGGTCCAACATTTTCAAATACCTAGGTCACCTGGCTTGGCTCCACCGAGAAAGATATCAACATTCGCCAGGCTCTCGCGTTTAACACGATCAATAAGTTGGACAATGTCTGGAAGTCAACCTACTCCACGAACGCAAAAATCCAGATTTTTAAAACAATAATCGAGCCAGTGCTCCTATATGGCAGCGATACATGGACCATGGCAAAACGGCTTAACGACAGACTTGATGGCTGCTACATTCGTCTCCTACGCAATGCTAAAAATATTCCTTATAAAGGCCATATCAGCAACGCTACACTCTACGGTAGCCTTCAGAAAGTATCAAAAACTGTCCAAGAACGCTGACTCCGCATCATAGGACATTGCGTACGCAGCTCGCAACCTGTGGCTCAACTGGTTCTCTGGGAGAGCAACGAATGAGCTACATGAGATCTGTCATGGGACAGTTCCCCGATTTCACACTGTTCGACATTTGACATCAAGAACGCAGCAATGGACCGGGCGGTGTGGAGAAACCTATGTGCACATTTGCTATCTCTGTAAATTGGTTCCCAATTTATTTTTCACAATAAACTGATTTTGATGATGATGATGAAAATGTTGTTCAAAAGAAGATATTACTAGAAAAAACTGAGGTTGGTAAAAACAACTTTTTCGCCTTAACCCCGTGTCATCCAAACAGAAGCAACTCGTCAATGCTGCGATAGTCATACACAAAGACGTAAAAGAAGCGGAAACGCCTCAGGCTGGGTCACCACATCCTCATCAGCTCACCAGCAGCATACCGGTCTCTCTCCATATGTTCGTATTAACTCTTCTAACAGGTGGCCGACAGGAAAACGAAAATGTCACTCGTGGGATTGAGTCCGTCGGTCAAGATATTATATACTCAATATCGCATGGCCGGCCGAAAACACTGGAGCATATTATCCTAATATACACACACAGGCCCACACTGGAAACACATATTTGATAAGAATGTTGAACAGAATTTCATACACTCACCTGGTAATAGATTTAGACAGCAATCTGCTTAAATAAAATAGCTTCATCTGAGAAAAAATACAAGGACAATTGCAGCGATGTAAACTTTTTCCTTCAGATAGGCTCTATATACGACCTTAGTATATTTTAAATATATGGTATTGCATTTTACATTGCTTAACTTGTATTAAATGTGATAACTGCTATCATTACAGAAAAGATCTTCTTAGAGAAAAGTGGTGCGAAACCCCGTCATTCTAGCTTCCTCTATGCGTCAACACCCTACGGAAGCATGCCATGCGAGCCACATGTCACCTTATACGTATATGGCCGGAGGGGAGCAGTTGTACGACGCCTACAAATACCTGCTCCACACGGCAATGGCTGCACTGCCAGTGAAGCAGACATCAGTATTGCCTGGATGGACGTCAAACCAGCTACTGCGTCCGTCTTTGAACTGCTCTATTTCAATTGTTTCCGCTCCTGCAACCCAAAGACTATCCACGTATCATGAATAGCATAAAGGTTCAACAATGTGCTAATTAAAAACGTGCCCAAATATGCAGTTGATGATGACGATAAAGGTGCAGGGATTAATACTGCAGATGATTGAACTCATTACTGCCGCAATCCTTTGTGATTCTTCTAAAAGTTAACTTTGTTAATATATTCCTGTAGATCATCCTATTTATGATGGTATCATGAAAAGTGCTTATATAGCTTGCGTAACATTTTCATATCTGTTCCGCTCCTATTTACAGTTGAAATACGTGTACATACTTAATGAAAAACTATAAAAATAGCGTTTTGACAGTATACAACATGTTTTTACATTTGGTCGTCTCACAACTAAAAGCTACATTTGTTTGGATGTATGATAACCTCACATGCGTCTTGAATCATACGTTTTCAGAAAATATATAATAACTTTGGTGGCTCAAAATTGTATCGATGAGTTCAAATATGCTGATTACCCTTAGCTTATTGAAATAATATATTAACCCTATATCCTACCCACCGAATCTGTCCAAGCTGTTTTAAATAAAAGAAGCAGCGATTTCAGGTTCATAGACTTTTCTAATTATTATGTTTCACAACTATTAAGACTATTTTTAGAAATTTCTATGGAAGATTCCACATTTTTATTACATATTTGTATTTTTTGCCAATAATTTTGAATTCCGAAATTCCGAATAATAAAATCATAACATTTGAATTTTACAGATTTATACATAAATAATAGTACTAAAAATAAAAAGTATATATTAATTGGAATATACCATAGAGTATAAATATTGAATATAGAAATATTAGTTTTGTAACAAACAGAAGGTTCATTCCTTTTTTAATGTAAAGAGATTTTATTTCTTCCTAAAAAGGAAATTACAAAAATTTTATAGTTAACTAGGCAGTAATTACTTGTAAATTGCCATTAATATATTACAAATGAGAACAAAGAATACATTACATTAAATAGCTAAATGAGTTCAACAATACTGCATTGTCGGAAAATTGTCGCCATTACACCTAGTGTGCATATAAATTATAGAAAACAAATGCAAGTTGTTCAAATTGACCTCAACAATTGTCTAGAATCAATCTATTTGTATGGGTAAAATAATATTGTTTAGAAATAAATAACGATAACGTTTCTTTTATGACTGAATTATAATTTTGATTGAACATGAAAACCTTGTGTTAGACAAAAATAATTTTACTACAATTTTTTCGTAAGACAAAAAATTACTTTAATTCTATACAAAAAAGCTTATAACTAATAAAGAACCTTATTAATATTCTGAGGTATAACTTGTCATATAGTTTGACATTAAATCTTTAATTTTTAACATGTACTATGCATCGAAGACAAACAATGCGCTCACAAAGACTAATTCTATGTTCATTTTTCTTTAAATGCAATTACTATGGTTACTTCTTATATTAAAAAAAGAAAATAAACTTTTCAATTTTGTTTAAAATACCAAGTACTAAAAAATAGCTGGAAATGAGAATGAGTATTCTGCTTTAGATTTCACGTTTCAAGATTTATGAATTGAAAGAATAACGACTAAAATTATTCAATGATTCTTTCATTTTTATTGAAAATATCTTTCTTCTTATTAATATTTTGTAAACACTAATAAAATAAAAACGAACATTTTTTGATACTGGATCCAATTTACAGAATAATATCTTCAATCTTCCAAAATTAGAAATATAGTATTTAACTTTTTGAGCAAGGTGTGCCATTGATTCATTTGCTAACTGCGCCTTGTCAGTTTGAAAATGTAGCACTTGTTTGTACCACAAATGTACCACCTTGTTTGACTACTGGAAAATCGTTCGGCCTGTTGCTTCGCAGAAGAACCCATGAATTGTGTACAGCTATGTCAATAATGAGATCCAAAATCCGCATAATTCCCCTCTTCTCCTATTTTTAACTCTGTATTCTTTGGACGTCCACGAATACATATCGACGGGATGTTTGGAAGAATTGTATGCAAGTATTGAGAGCGGTTTCTTTGTTTCAGGATCACAACGGTTTCTTTGCTTCACTGGATAACCACAAATCTGCTTTGAAGTTCCGATTGACATAACTATAATACCTTATTTCAATGACGAAGTACTTTTCCTACATGGATTCAAACTTCTGTTAGTCTGAAAGGTACAGAAAATGCCAATCATCCTTTTTGCTAAATACGGTCCGGTCCGTCAGACCCCATCTCCGTATACTGTGTTACAACAAACATTCCGTACAACACGTGTTAAATAAATAAAGGTCAACTATACCTGCGCTGATTGTATTTAACAAATTCTTTTAAAAATGAGTTTTTGACAAGCGAAGCAGAATTTCATAGTGTCGTTATTACTCAATTCAGATTTTTTTAATGTACATTAATGCATTAAAACAACAATGCCTCAAATTCGCTAAAATTAGTAATTGTATAATTTTCCATGAATTATTTTCATCACAATTTATAAAAAATAATTCTCATTATTCTTATTCTATTCTTTGTAGTATGGTAACTTTTATTTTATTCTTAGTATATAATTATAAGTGACATATTTTCATGTTAATAATTTGTTTTCATAATAGGTTTTTGTATAGTTTCTTTGACAACCAGCGTATGCAAAGATCTATTTATCCATTTAATTCGTTCATGCTTCTAACTTAAATTAACATATTATTTTACCAAAGCTTTCCTCAACAAATAATTTTAATTCCCTTCATCATCTATAGGAATGCAAAGAAAAGATCGTAAGTAAATTAAAGTGATACATATATTTTTCACAATTATAAAATATGATAATATATAAAAATATTGTTATACATATTTACAGAATATAAAAAAAATTATATACTCTTACAATAATTTACTAATAATATTTATAGTTGCATTTCTTTCACAATAATATGAATCCATTACCGAATTCGTTTATATAATTATCTCTTCGTAATATGGTCGATTCACAGGAAAACTTTGTATGTTATAGTAATATAGATAGACAAACATTTTTTAAAAAGCATAGCTTAGCTTATACAGTGTATTAATATATTCGTTATAGGTACCTCTTTATCTAATTAAAAACGGTCAAGTCACTTATAGTATAGCTTTGTTGTACCTTACAATATATAATAATCGTTCTTTGAAATTTAGTAATGGTTTAAAGAACGAAAAATAAAAATCATTTTTGTTCTGTTCTTGTTATTGTTATATAATAATGAAGAAAAAAACTTTTAAAATGAAATAAAAGAATCATTGAACATTTTTTAAATACTATTACAAAATAAATTATATAAGAACAATTTTTTTTACAAATAAATAATTACTAAACACCTGAAAATGTTTTACACAAGACAAGTTGTACAGTGTTATACTTAAAATTATTTGTATAGAATTATATAAAGTATACAATTTTTTAAGACACATTAATAATTGTTTTTTAATATGAAATCCAAAATTACTGGAATATGTTTTGATTCGAGGGGTCAAACGTGCATAATTATTATAATATATATATATATATAATGGAATTATAAAATTTAATAAATATAGGTAACTATAAAATAAAATAAAAAATTATAGTTGCAGATATTGTCTATAAGATAAAATGAATATGGAGGTCAACCTACCTTGATATTAGGAACAATAAATTATATAAATACCGGCACCGAGCCTTTTTATTTTTATTAAATATAAAGTAAATTGTGCTCAATTACCTTGATGCGATGTTTCATGGAATAGTTTTGAAATTGTAATTTTAGATTTCGATGAAATATTAACATTAATTTCTCTATAATTTAAAAATATATAGAATTAGAGCATTGAAAAGAATTTCATTGCAGTACATAATAGATATAAAATGAATTTAATAATAAACAAAAAAATGTATATGCCTAGACTCTTTTAATGAATTGACAATTTAAAATAATAGCACATACTAAAGAGACCGTGGATGCTTTTAAAATCTGTAAAAGTAATAATTTTTGATAAATAATAAACTTAAAAAAAGGGGTTCACTATGAGATGCAGTTAAATTAAATAGGTACATATTGTGCATAAAAATATGCATATCACACATATTTCGAAGCATATGACATATCAAAATAGATAAGTAACATGTTAATATGCAACTTGTATATCTCATATGCAACTTACATATCTCCTATGCAAGTTAATTTAATTTACATTTGGTCTAGGTCAAACAATAAATTAAATAATTCACCGTTTATATAAGCGAATTATACAAACGTAAATTGACTTGCATATGAGATATGTAAGTTGCATATGAGATATGTAAGTTGCATATGAGATATGTAAGTTGCATATGAGATATGT
>JAUZNC010056490.1:0-14277 GCA_034780395.1 Vannuccia rotundouncinata | reverse complement strand
AAACCATGAAAATAGTGTGTTTAGCCACTCTAAAACAATGAAAATAGTGTGTTTAGCCACTCTAAAACCATGAAAATAGTGTGTTTAGCCACTCTAAAACCATGACATTTGAATTCACGTCTCCTGTATATCTTTTTCTCTTAGATATCTGGAAAAGGAATCCCTCCCGAACTAATATCTGACCTCAGTTTATTAAGTGAGAAAGATGAACGTTTTCTGGTGAAAGAAGGATTTTACTCTGTGCCCGCCTTTCTTTCTTCCCTGGTGATGAGTGTCGCAACTGAGCACTTGACTAAGCAGTTGGCGGTTGAAAGTGTAGATTTTGTAGATAACACCAAAGAAGACGCAGACAAGCTCGATTTACCTGTACTTCACACTAAGAAAACTGAAATAGAAGAAGAGAAAGTAGATAAACATGAAATGGATTCTGAAGACGTAGATTTAGACCAGGAGAACCCTGAAGACGTAGATTTAGAACAAGAGAACTCTGAAGACGTTGATTTAGAACAAGAGAACTCTGAAGACGTAGATTTAGACCAGGAAAACCCTGAAGGCGTAGATTTGGATCAGGAGAACTCTGAAGACGTAGATTTGGAACAAGAGAACTCTGAAGACGTAGATTTGGACCAGGAGAACTCTGAAGACGTAGATTTAGAACAAAAGAACTCTGAAGACATAGATTTAGAACAAGAGAACTCTGAAGACGTAGATTTGGACCAGGAGAACTCTGAAGACGTAGATTTGGACCAGGAGAACTCTGAAGACGTAGATTTGGACCAGGAGAACCCTAAAGACGTAAATTTAGACCAGGAGAACCCTGAAGACGTAAATTTGGACCAGGAGAACCCTGAAGATGTAGATTTAGACCAGGAGAACCCTGAAGACGCAGATATAAGCCCTAAAGACGAGGGTGACATACATCTAGATGATTCAGAGGACATAGAACTAATTGAAGCTGCTGATAAATCTGAAAATATTCAAAGTTCCATCTCTGACGACGAAAACGATGACTCAATTTTTTCATCGGATGTAGAATCGACGCAAACGTCTGATGACGTCATTATTTCTAATCCAATCAGTATAGATGTAATATCCTCCAGTGGAAGCGAAGATTCTCATTGATATATCTTGGAAGTTGACTATCGTATATTAATGATCTATGTTGCTTCTTTACCCCTCTGTGTTTATTGCTTTGTATATTGAAAACTTTCTTATCGAATAAATATCTGAATATGAACTTTTTACATGAATACATTTCTTGTAGTCTTGATGGTTGATGTGATCATAAATTGCAGGAACATTATTATATTGTGTTTTAATTTCGATCGTATTCAATTATATTATTAGTCAAAAACAAATGGGATAATTGAGCATATATTAAGTTCAAATAATTATTTACGTGCCATACGATGAAGATCGTTCCTTTTTATATAGCAAGTGTCTGCACCGCTAGCCAGTTTCTAAAATTTGGTGTCTCTAAAACTAATGAAATATGATGCAAATTTATATGCTAGTATTCCTGATAAAATCTTTTGAAACCATGAGATATAGTATTTATAAGTCAATTCTGAGCGAAAATTATATCCATCAGTAATGATTGCATATTTTATAAAAGATGTTTTAAATAACATAGATGGTTCGCAAATAACCGACGTTTGGAATTTTTCAAGTATTTATACTATTTTACCTTACGTGCTGTTACATGGTGCTCAAATGTTTTATTTTAATCCTTTGTTGTAAAATAATATTGCTGTTAATGCCGTAATTGTTTTTTTAACGTATTATTTTATTCAGAAGATGAATGATACTGAGCTGGACAAATTATTTCTCAATGTTTCAAATTTAAAGAACACCTAAAGAATCATATAATTAGAAGTCCTGAAAAGTCTTCAATTATTCAAGACAAATGCGTATGAACTAATAATAGTGAGAAACGAATATCGTTGTGCTGAACATTATCAACATAATGAAAATGCACGGGGTGTTCAAATTTTATAAGAGTTAGCGAAATTTCATTTGCGATCGATATAATTTCGTGGTTTTGTTATCGGGATGTGTACAAAAGTGTACACAACTCATGGCGACGAGAATATGTTTCATTTGTGCCAAACTGCAGATGACGCCTTTTGTATAATCTCTAAAAATACACATTTACTCGTGCGTGTACTATAAGCATCGAACCATCTCAAATAAAAGTTAGGTAATAGTTGTGCAGAGACAGATAGATTTAATTTTATTAAAGTGGCAATTTAAATGTTAAAATTATTGTTTCGTCATATCGAAACCGTACAATTATATTGACATAAGAGGAATTTAGATCGTTATTATTTTAAAATATACTATTTTTATGTAAAAATATATTTTCTGGAGGTGCATAAATATGTTTTGTTCAGTAAACAAGTGACCACACCCATAATATTTAATATAAAATTCTATCCAGTTTTCAAAGTATTTGTTTTTATTTTCTTTATGAAACACCGAATCGCTTGTTTATATATTTCAATATGTTTATGAATTAATTATATAGGTTTCGGTTTTGACTCACTTGTAGTCTATAATTTACGAACGTTTCCTTTTTGGTATGTAGTGGTATAAAGAAAGTATAACATTTTATTAATCTAATCTTTTGAACTATTGAATAATTTATTATCTAAAAAAACATGTGTAGTAAATAATAAATGTTCTTATATCATGGAATAATTTACAGTCTACTCCGCCTAAACCGGACACCCATAAATCTGAACAAATCGTCCGGTTTATACATCGTCCGGTTTATGGAAAATAAAGAAGTCATGGCCACTGTCTAATATGTATTGGTTTTCCGCCAATTAGAATGTTATTATATGTGGATTAATGCGCAGCTGTCTGTCTCTCTATTTGTCTGACTCTCATTTAGAAATATAGACGGCATTTATGTGTGACTATGATATGCGGCTGTCTTTCTATTGTTGTCTCTCTGTATTTATTACTGATTTATGAATATACTTTTACTTTACAAGACTGCAATTGAAAATGCGTCCAGATAACACATAGCTAAATACTATATAATACTGTGTAAGGGACTGCAAGAAGTGTCTGGTGTACAGTTTAGGCGCGTCCGGTTTATAGGTGTTATTTAACATAGAAAAGATTGGAAGGAAATATTGGTTCTTCAAGTGGCGTCCTGTTTGAACAATCATCCGGTTTAGGCGGAGTAGACTGTATATGCAATTAAAACAAGCTTGTTATACAATACACATAATCTCAATACTTAGCACATTTCTTTAGTTATCAAGAATGTATATGTTGAAATGATTATAACTACCAATTCTCGATTCTTAGAATTTATGATTAATGATATAATATAGGACAACAATCATAGAAACTTCTATTCATAAAATCCAGGCTGCATTCTATGTAGCCTACTATGATTTATCTGATGTACATTATACACCCAACCCTATCTTTCACTAGATAAATTGGAGTAATATTGATAAATATCTGAAGTAAAATCTTTATTGAAGGCAGGCTGGTATTAAACTGATAGGTGGACAACATTTGGTCCAAGATGGTTGTATAAATATAATATGGTTGTTGCTATTTGGATGTACATCCATCTACCTCACACACTATTTGGACATGAGTGAAGATAACCATAGCACAGTTCAAGGTGTGTTAGAGCTGGGTCTGGGGGTAAGAAATAAGTTTGTTTTAAAGCTTTGTATTGAATTTTATTATCCAATACTTCCATGTTTTTGATGTTCAAAGTGTGGTAGAATTTTTTTATAAAAGTCTAAATAGTGAGAGTAATTAATGTACATATGTCCAAATAATGTGGCAGGTTAGTTTAATGATACTATATCTGTAAATATACTAAATCTGTAGATGGACATCCATCCGAATAGACACTGTAAATATATTTAAATTAAAATATATACTGAATAGAGATTCTTGATATATATAGATTTTTGTAAAAAATATAATTTCATAAATAACTATGATACTTTTTTAATATGATAAATTCTATTAATTTTTTGATATATAAAAAAATGATCATCCATAGGTGTTGAGAATCTCAACATTTAAAAAATCTCCTAAGTGTCAAAAATCATTCTTTACATTTATTAAATCTTATAGGTATTGATAATCATTTCTGACAATCATTTCATATTATTAATATATTTTATAAAATAATTAAAAAAAATTATTCATTTTTAGAATTTCTTTTAGAGTAAAAGGATTAATTCTCAGAGATTTAAATATTTAGTTTAAATCATAGACATTATATTTAAAATCTAATATAGATTTTCAATCTATAATTAATGCCTATATTATTCTTAGCCATGTGTTTGATCAAATTAAAGTTTTTTGCCTAAGTTTTAATCTTAGATTGCAAATCTATAGTAATATTAATGGTTTAAATAGACTAACTTAGATTTATCATTGGGAACAAGCAAAGACTAAACAATATGAACCACCATGAACTTCACATAATGTGAGGGTAATTATAATTATTGTCAGTTTAATTTTTAAACTGCATTTACTTTTAACTGATACTATCCTTAATTAGTATCAATTAACATATTAATAACATTTATACAAAATAAATACATAATTGATACAATAAATTTATTTAAAAGTGCATAAGTTTAATATGATTTATGTGTTTTGGAATAAAGTATAACTTAATTTGTATCCATTTAATTAAAACTATTTTATAACAATATAATACATTTATTGAATATATTATATAAATCATTATATTATTATACTCTATACATTATTATAGTTTAAATTAAATCTTTTGTAATATTTTCAGAATATTTGAAATATTCTTGACACTTAAATATTTTATAAATGTCAAGAATGATTCTTAACACCTACAATTAACATAAAAAATTACTATATATTGACATTTTGGTATATACCAGGTTCATACAGATCCTGGAAATCTTGAAAGTCATGGAATTTTATTACAATTATTCTGTACCCACCTTTTAAAATAGGAAAAATTAGGCAGTAATAAGTAAATTACATAAAAATATGTAACAGTTAAAGATATAGCTGTCACATATATATATAGACAAATAAAAAAGTTAATTTATATTATTTATTTCCATAATATCCATTATATTCTGATAATAAAAAAATATATGCAACTTAGGTTTGATTATTGTTAGGTGCATTTTACCAATTTGTGCTTATTATTAATAATATGTGCTGCACAGATTACCAATTGATTTCAAAAAATATTTTAATCATTTTAAAACAAATTTATATAAAATTTTAAATTATGCACAAGAACTTTAATATAATAAAATGCATCCAACATTAAACATTTTAAAACATATACATTTTTGGATATAAAGATATATACAGATTGAACTCAAATTGGAATGGGAAATGACAGGTACTGATGGTTATATATTTTTTCTATGTCAATTAAATTTGCTAGTGTTTTGATTAGCCAATTCAATTTAAATTCTGATAAGCCATAATTCTGATTGGCTGGATTACAATTAACTGAAGTATGTTTAACATATTAGTTTAGTCTATATGTAACAATAATAAATTGACATAAGAGGCATTGTCTGAGAAGCATGAAATTTGCTTCAACTTACACAATGAAAATCAACAAAAAATATGATTATGGATGGGTGTTAATATATCTTTTGAAGACAAATAACATTTTGGTTTTATGTCAAAATTATAAGAAATAATAATTAATTTTTTGATTTTGCCATAGAAAAAGAGTACCTATTACCATTCTTATATAAAACCTGTTCTGCATAACTAGCATGTATGTACCTATATGCATTTTTCAATATTTATTCATTGTAAATACAGTATAGAGTCACACTTTAACAAGCTTGCTTATAATGAGAAAAGTGTTTGATCCATATACCTATACCAAATACCTATTTGCTACATTATAATAACATTGTATATAGTGAGGTGGATATAATGAAAAATCTTATATTATGAGCAAATTTTGTGGTCAAAATATTAAATTTCTGAGCTAGAATTATAATTTTAAGGTAGTTGACAACCGCAACTCACATTCAGCGGACATTGGTGACAAACTGCATCCAATCAAGTTTGCTTTTCTGCCTACAAACTGCACTAGCTAACTTTAACCTGCAATATGGCTATCATCTAGAATTTAAAGCTACATTACTGAAATTAGTTATTCTACAGGCTGATTGATTCACTGGACAAGAATGAATATGTTGATTAAATGTGTCAATTTTAGAGTATATTCATTGGGGTCAATCTGTTTGGCTATTGACTTTATTCAAGACAACTGCTGTTGTGCAAAAACAGAAATGGAAAACAGACTTTTTTTATAATTAACTGAACATAATCTATTAAACCAATTATTTTGACTGCTATTTTGTCCATACCAATTATTTACAATAGTACTATGTATTATTGCCTATTTAAAAATGATATTGTTCATGTTTTTCAATATTTAAAAAATTATATAATGAGCAAATGTACCTCGTCCTTTCAATGTCATTATAGCTTGACTATACTTCATATGATTTCCACAAATTTATCAACAATGTAGTTTAATGTTATACCTGGATACTAGGAATTAGTTTATATAGAATTGTCATGTCATCATAACATATTAATAAGTTGTTAAGTATAGCTATATGAAAAACTTGATTCATTTGCAAGGAGAAATGTTTTTTTTACTTACATTTTTTTTTCAGAAATTAAATCCAAGAAAAGAGATGTTCAATAACACATTATGATATTCTAGGCCATTTTTACAATTATACCTGGTAAACTGAATCAAAATTATAGAGTTTTTACTACCAAATCTTGTTAGTAGACCATTAAACTAAAAATATAGACCATTGCAATCTCCAATATGATTTTCTTCAGCTTGCTATCAGTGGTAAGCTAATATAACTTTATGCAATCAACTTTATTGATAAAGCACGTTTTACAAAATATGGTATTGCTAATTTTGATTTAGCATATTGTATTCTTTTTTAAATACAATTAATAAATCGATTGTTAATTTGTTTTCAGTATTTTTACTGCTTTCTCCATTTTGTAAATTTTGCTTTTACATCATTGTTGAGTCTGACTCAGTATAATATTTCCCTATAATAAATCCAAATGTCTGATCTTAATCATGATTTTATGAGTAAATAAAAACATTTATAATATCCAATCTTCAGTCAAGAGAAATTATGCTTCCTTGTCTTCGACTTATTGCTGCTCGAAGGGCCTCTCTCTGTGGACTAAACCTTCTCTACCAACGCTCCTTTGTCATCACCTCCACAGCACTTCAACAACAGCAGGTGGCTGATCCAATCCAGAAACTTTTTGTCGACAAAATCAGAGAATATGCTTTAAAGAGCAAGTAAGTTGTTTGCCAATGTAGAATATCCAATCCCTTCATTTGTTTATAATATTATATTTGTTGTAAGGTCTGCGGAATTAGGACTGGTTGATGCCACCGTGGATGTCAAGAAAAGTCTTCAAGATGCAATGGAAAAGGTAGAGCGACAATTCGAGGCTAAAGGTGTTGACATGACTACCTTTCCTACACTTCAATTCGCTGGTAAGATTCCTAGCTACGCTGAATAGTTTGTGTTATATTAATTTATGTTCAATTAATTCTACTCGATTTTAATTTATTTCATTTTAAATTCTCTGTTATTATTTCAGATGTTTTTATATGGTTTATGTAAATTTGTTTGCTTAATCAAAATACTACTTTAAAACACTAGTAGTATGATTAATTTTATACGTATTATTTTATAATTGTGAGTCGTTAATATGCTGGCTCTTTATGTAGATCCGAAGTTAGTTGATCCTGGATTGGGCGGCACTGGAGAGTTTACAGCTCCCCCAGTCGTTGAAGTGGACGAAGAAGAGACGGAAGATCTCAAGAATTTGCCATGGATTGGATAGATGGATCTCTTAGTGTGACATTTTTATCCTGTTCATCTACCTTCACTAGTTTATTATTAAGTAGATAATATAATACCTGTCTATTCAAAGTTGTTTAATAAATATATTTGTAAATTATACTTTTTATTTACTATTCGTGTACATTTTCAATTGGTAACACTATTCTATAAGAGATTTAAAAAAAAATACCTTTTTGAAATTCAAAAAATTATTATTTATTATACAAAATTGCCAAATACAAACATTAGCAATATATAATATACATGGGGTGTCAAGACACTGTACAATGTTAATTAACCTATACTGAGGGAAAATAGTTATCATTAAGAGCAATGATCTGTTGTAGATCTCCCCCTGAGATGATTCAATTCTCGTGTCAATGTGTACCGTGTAAAATTGTCCAAATAGTCCGATAAAAATTGTCGAACTTCATCATTTGTGTTGAAATGCATGTCCTCGTTCAACCTCAATGTTGCGAAACACATCTATCCAAAGGTTCATGTCTGGCGAGTATGGAGGTTGAGAAACCCGACGGATGTGATTTTCAGCGAGGAACTCTTCCGTCATTCTGGCTTTATGGGGCCGAGCATTGTCATGCATGATGACTAAATTTCCTCTGTGACGAATAGCTTGCAGGCGTTCCAAATACTAAATATATAAAGATGGGCATTGATGTGTTCATTGCGAGGGAGAACTTCAGAAAAATGATCACCACTGTTGTTAATACCGACAATAATGTGGAACTTAATGTCCGATAAAAGACGACGAGCCATTACTGGGCGATCACCTCTTTCATCTACCCATGAACGGATATTCTGTGGTGGAGGTTATCCATAGAAGTTTTCAAATGCAATCTGAAAACGGCAACTTTTTTGAAACCCCGTATAGAACGATTAAAAGACTGACACAATAGTTCGCAGATAATTTTGACATTTGTGCATTGTCAGGGTGGGGATCAAATAATAATCGTTCTTTTTTTTAATAGTTGAATGAAACTGTGGCGATTTAAAATTAGCGGTAGTTATACTTCTTTATACTGAACAAAGTAAAGCATTGTATTTTATGTAAAACCTGAATGACTCAAATATGTGTGCTACAATGATGTACAATCAAGATTTGCTGATTCGTTTAGCTTTGTTCGCTTATGTTTAATGAAATAAAGTAGAAGGAAAAAGAACGTTTTTGAGCTTACAATTAGCCGGATGTAGACAGTATTGGAAACACTTGTAGACACCATCTTTAAATATAAACCTTGTTTTAAGTTATGGTAATTCGAACGTGGTTCTAATAGTTGGCCGAAGTAAAGATATAGTTGCCGTAGAGTCTTAAACTTTCAATTCATTTTTCTGCTTGTTACATCATTTATTTCGAATTCGATTAATTATCTATAGTATAACATTTTCCATTATTTTTAGAACTATATTAAGAAAGTGGAAATAAAAAAGATATTTCTTTGAAATAGGTAAATCCGATTGCAACGCAATGTCGGTAAAATTATTTCCAATTATTGATTAAATCTGATTTGGATATAGGATTTTTTTTAGATTTTAAGGACGTGTACGTGGACATTTCCAAAAAAAATATATATTTAGATTATTTTATAATGGTAATATATATTTATGCATCACAATCAATAGAATTCACGTTTTATATTTCATAAAAGTTCACTTATAACATTAATATCTTTTTTGCCCAAAGACCAGTTTGAGGCACTTAATATGTTATTCTCTATTAAATTTCGCTTCAAACGATACCAAATATAGCTCATTAGGAATTAATTCGCCACGACTATTATCTTGTGTTTTACAGTCTACGAAGAGCTTGTGAAATTTACGATTAAAAGTTTCTATGAAATCTTTGTTTGCAAGATGTCCGAAAGGCCTGATGTTTAAGACGAATGAAACTGATTAAAAAGAAAATACTTTTATTCATACATCACAATATAGAATTACAAAAATTAATATGACAATAATAAACCATCAATTATACTCTAACAATAATCCCTGCTGATAATTTCATCAATCAAGTAAGAAAAGGGCGATCTTAGATGTCACCAGGAAATGCGATTGGAAAAAGTTTAGAATAATGCTCGACAAAATGCACCTCGAGACCTTCCGTTATGAAGACGGGAAGGTCAACAAAATCCTTCCGGTTCTCCTGAGGTAAGATGAGAGTGGTCACACCCGCTCGTTTAGCCTAGGGCAGACAAAAGAGGAGAGGGGGGTAAACACTCAAGATTCACTGACTCCCGATTTCAAACCCCTAAGAAACACAAGAGAAAAACCAAAGTCGCCGAACTAGTTTTCACTATAATTTACACAGGGCGGAGATTGTAAAATCAATAAAACAAAACCACATTTTCCTATTTGAGATTGACACCATCGCGTGGGAGAGTCATTTTATAATGAATGAGACCACCAAAGCCCTGCCTCATAGTTTAATTGCCAATATTTAGAGTTAAATATGTCCGACCTATTTACAGTATGAGGAATATGGAAAATATTTTAATCTTATGTTAATCCTGTCCACGCATCATATAAACAAATATTCAGTCCATTTTAATTAAACATAATCAATTTATCTATTATCCTGAACCTGGGTTACATTAGGGCACCACATTGTATTGTTTCCTAGATCTAACATACATAATCTTACAACTTATAGGAACCATTAAAATCGATTTTTGTCTAATCAGAACAAGAATGTTGGCATTTTACCTGTTTCGATTAGCCGGAGTAGATTAGACTGTATACCCGAATTTACGATTAGAAAAAAAAAATCATTTTTTCAATAATTCAACGTAGAAGAACAAACAGAATTAAAAAACAATGTCAGAACTTCTGCGACCCGAAGAAAGAGATTTAGGTGTAACGAATGTACAAATGACCGCAGGGTGGAGAGGAAAGAAGGATTTGAGGAAGACTTACAGCAATGATCTTCTCTTTTATCCCGCCAACCGGCAGAACCTTTCCGGTGAGACTGATTTCCCCGGTCATGGCCAGGTTGGCCGGCACTGGACGATCCAGAGCCAGACTTAACAGAGCCGTCACCATGGTGACACCAGCCGAAGGCCCGTCCTACAGAGGAGAGAGAGAGAGCAGTTAGGGTGTAAGTGGTCGGTGGAGGCCCTACCCACCCCCCCTCTAAGGGATCACCTTTGGCGTGGCGCCCTCTGGAACGTGCACATGGAACTCCCCTCTCGTGAGAATCGACCTGGGCGCCTCTCCGTTGGGAAGAGAAGAGAGGAAGGCGCAGCCGAAGGTGTGCGCGATGCGAACAGACTCCTTCATGACGTCGCCCAGATGCCCGGTCAACTCCACGGAGCCGGTTTTGTCCCCGTCCACCTGCCGCTTCAACACCGACTCCACGAAGAGCGTGGCACCGCCCATGGAGGTCCACGCAAGACCCATCACCACGCCCGGCGGAGTGTCTGCGTACAGGCGGTCGTGCGTGAACACTGGCTTCCCGATGAAGTCCTCCAGATTGCCCGCGGCCACCACCACCTGGGCCGCCTCTTCACTCACTATCTTGAAGGCTGCTTTGCGGTAGATCTGAAAGTAGTAGGAGAAGGGGAGGTCTGTGACATTTTTTTAGTCTATTCTGATTGGTCCATTTTTTTCGAGGAAAAAAGTGTCACAGACCTCCTCCTCTCTAACTACTTCTGACCCCCAAAACAGCACACACGGTTGCATCAATATCAACAACACCTCTCAAAACAGAGGAAGGGTCGCCTACCTTCTCGATGTGCTTCTGAAGACTCCTCACTCCACTCTCCCGGCAGTATTGACGAATGATGAGGGACAGGGCCTCCTCGGCAATGGACGCTTTGCTCGTGTCCAGACCAGTCGTCTTCTGCGCTTGTGGAACCAGATATCGCTGCAAGAGAGAACGTAGAGGAGGTACCAGCGTCACAACAGGACTATAGAGTAGGGAACAGCGTCACAACAGGACCATAGAGTAGGGAACAGGGGGGTAAGTTACCTGGGCGATGGCCATCTTCTCTTCAGGGACATAACCAGACACCTCGATCATCTCCATGCGGTCCCTGAGAGGTTCTGGAATGGTGTCCAGCTGGTTGGCAGTGCAGATGAAGAGAACACGACCCAGATCCACGGTCACGTCCAGGTAGTGGTCCAGGAAGTTCACGTTCTGCTCCGGATCGAGCAGTTCAAGAAGAGCGCTCGAGGGGTCCCCCTGCCAGCCGCGACCTAGCTTATCGATCTGAATATGCGTCACATAACAATGAACATGCATCACATAACAATGAATATGCGTCACATAACAATGAATATGCGACACATACCAGTAAATATGCGTCACATAACAATGAATATGCGTCACATTAACAATGAATATTCGTCACATTAACAATTAATATGCGTCACATAACAGTGAATATGCGACATATAACTATGAATATGCGTCACATAACAATGAATATGCCTCACATAACAGTGAATATGCGACACATATCAATGAATATGCGTCCCATTAACATAACAACGAATATGAGTCACATAACAATGAATATGCGTCACATAACAATGAATATACGTCCCATTAACATAACAATGAATATGCGTCACATAACAATGAATATGCGTCACATTAACAATGAATATGCGTCCCATAACAATGAATATGCGTCACATAACAATGAATATGCGTCACATAACAATAAATATGCGTCCCATAACAATAAAGGTGCGTCACATATCAGAAACTAAAGAAACAACATACTTCATCGATGAGAACGAGTGGATTCTCAGTTTTGGTTTTCTTAAGACACTGGATTATTTTTCCAGGCATGGCTCCAACGTATGTTCGTCGATGGCCTTTGATCTCAGAGACATCCGACATGCCTCCAACGGAGAAACGAAAATACTGAAGAACAAAATAAGTGAAGAATGATAAAGCAGTGAAGGATGATGAAGCAGGGTGGTATGGAAGGATGATGAAGCAGGGTGGTATGGAAGGATGATGAAGCAGGGTGGTATGGAAGGATGATGAAGCTGGGTGGTATGGAAGGATGATAAAGCAGTGTGGTATGGAAGGATGATAAAGCAGGGTGGTATGGAAGGATGATAAAGCAGGGTGGTATGAAAGGATGATGAAGCAGTGTGGTATGGAAGGATGATGAAGCAGTGTGGTATGGAAGGATGATGAAGCTATTTGTTACTTCTCTGCTGAGCGCCCGAGCGATCGATTTAGCGATGCTGGTTTTGCCGACCCCTGGAGGTCCATGGAAGCAGAGGATCTTGCCCTGGGTGCTGCCTTTCAGCTGACTAACCGCAATGAATTCCTGTCAAAATCAAAGTCAGAGAGATACAGATGAGGAGGTTTGGATGAGAGAACTGGAGTCCACCATACCAGAATTCTCTTCTTGACATCATCCATTCCGTAGTGGTCTTCTTCCAGAACTTCTTTGGCTCGCTTCAAGTCCAAATTCTCTACGCTGTTGACCCCCCAGGGCAGATTTGTCAGCCAGTCGAGGTAATTACGAGAAACGCTGAACAGAGGAGAGAAAGAGAGGATGCAGACAGAGAGGAGAAACAACATCAAAAATGTGTCATCTCAACTTGAATTCGGAAGAATGGTTGTCTAGAAAATTGAGCTTCGTGAGTTCTTCTTCAATCACCGTTTGAACATGATCCGGAACAATGCGATCCTGCACAGAACGAGATCGCAAAATCAGGAAGAAATCAATAACGTGACTCAAAGGGTTAATTTACCTTGAGTCTGGCGCGAAACTTGTCCCCAATTGCGTCCTTGTCGTCCTTCTCCAGCCCGAGTTCCTTCTTGATCACCTTGAGCTGTTCCTGCAGCATATACTTCCGGTGGTGAAGTTTCACCTTTTCTTCCACCTCTTTGCCAATCTTGTGCTGCAACTTGCTCAATTCATACTCCTTCTTTACCAAACTGAGACTCAAGTGAAGGCGTTTACTGATATCCATTTCCTCGAGGACACACTGAAGCTCTTTCGTGTCGGCAGCTCCACATAAGGCGGCGCCTGGAGGTGGAACAATGCTTGATACGAGGGTGGAACAATGGTTGATAGGAGGTGGAACAATGGTTGATACGAGGGTGGAACAATGGTTGATACGAGGGTGGAACAATGGTTGATACGAGGGTGGAACAATGGTTGATAAGAGGGTGGAACAATGGTTGATACGAGGTGGAACAATGGTTGATACGAGGGTGGAACAATGGTTGATACGAGGGTGGAACAATGGTTGATACGAGGGTGGAACAATGGTTGATAAGAGGGTGGAACAATGGTTGATACGAGGTGGAACAATGGTTGATACGAGGGTGGAACAATGGTTGATACGAGGGTGGAACAATGGTTGATACGAGGGTGGA
>JAUZNC010056479.1:0-14278 GCA_034780395.1 Vannuccia rotundouncinata | reverse complement strand
CTCCACCAACACAGTTCATGATCCACCAACACAGTTCATGCTCCACCAACACAGTTCATGCTCCACCAACACAGTTCGTGCTTTAAATTATGTTTAAAAATCTGATATAAATTAGCAGTTTTAATAATTGGAATTTATAAAAATTGTATGGATTTTGCCTTAAATTGTTTTGTTTTTTCATAATCAGTTCTGCTCATGTTACTGATTGGCATGCCGTGAAATCATGGTGCATTGAATTCTACATTTTTTATTTGTACGAAATTGTGTGATTTATTTATTCAGGTTATAGAATATTTTCATAATCTCAATAATTCTTTCGTCCTGATTAAATTCCACATGTTAATTTGTATTACATTTAAAAATGTTAATTATATTAGAATGTTATATCTTATATGTTACAATATTTTGTTATACATCTATTATTCTGGTATAAGAACAAAGAGCTTTCATATAATTAACTAACCCGGCAAACTTCAATTTGATTAAGATATTCCCTTTTCGATATACTTAATAAAATTGGTTTTTGATTTTAAACTTCAATTTGATATAAAATTTAATAAACATTCAATATTTGTATTTATTTTATTTGTTATCAAGCAAATTTAATTTTTATAATTTTTTCCAAATAATATATCATAGCTTTATTAAATAATTGTTGAATTCTAAAATAATTATTCAATAATTAATACATAAATAGAACTTATAAATAAATTCAATATGATTAACAATATGTATTAATATAAATTAGTATGCTAAATATGAATATATCGATTTTGAAGACCTCCAATATTGATTTCCTGATATCTCTACATTTAGATAAACCAACCACAGTTGAACTTGGAATATATATCAACAGTTTTGATTCAATCAGCGAACAGACAATGGTGAGTCAATAATAAAAAAGGAAGTATGGCATCACCGTACGATAAAATGTGTAAATTAATATTGATCAACTGAGAAATGTATAAATTTTGAACTCGAGCCTGGAATTTAGTATTAAAGTTTATTATTTAAAAAATACTTATTGCTGATAAATTCATTATATTGTAAAATATTAAATATTTTCACAGCTAATATTCGTTAGTCAAAATTGGAAATATGGAGGGGGGAATAAGTAAAAGAGGTTGAATGATGTAGTTAGAACAAGCTGAATAATAAAACTATCCAATTATCATCAAAAATAATTCTGTCAAATGGTTAAAATGTCCTTTTCGTATATAGATCTTAGTAAAATCTTAATATATAATACATAATCAGAAAGTTTAAATTTAGCAAATATCTGTTTAATTAACCTTAACCAGAAATAAAATGCCGAAAACTACTTAACATTAAGGAAATATATGTCTATATGAAGATATGTTTATATTTTGTCTATGCAAGTGCAAATATTGTTATGGAATATAATTCATATAAAAACTTAATTTATTAGAAAAATATTTAATAATTAATTTTTTAACAAGATTAAATACTCGAAATACGTGGTATTTTTTATACTACAATATGTTCGATGTTAAATAAAGATATGAATTAAATCAGTGTAATCATACCAGATTAATTTAATCTTTAGGAAACGAAATATTATAGAATTCTATTTGAAACATATAAAAAATAGAGATTATTTTTAAAAGCCGTTAAAAAAGTTGATCTTTGTATTATAATAGAAACACTTCTTTTAATTAAGGTTTTTATCGTGTAGGCTGGTATGCTGGTCCCAAGGAAATCATACACCTACGCATTAAAAACAGAAAATGTGTTTTATATGAACATAATGATACATTTAGAACCGATTATAACATTTTTTTTAATTCAGTTCATGTTAGGTCATTTATACATGAAGAAATTTACGTTATGATGTTTCAACTTATTCATTGCAACTATTAATTTTAGTAAAACACGTCTCAGAGTGTTATAATCCAGCAAAATTAAATTATGTTTCTTTTAGTTTGTGGTGTCTTTTATTACATCTAATGTTTTCTATTTCTATTTTATTTAAATTGAAATATTATATTATATAACTCTCTCATTAAATGAGTGTTATTTCAACCGACGCCAGTAGTAAGATAAATGGAATATTTGATAATTTTCGGGACGATTTCCATTTACTGAATTTTCCAGGACTGCATTTGGATAAGATAACTAACTTTATAAACTAGTGACAACCCTGTTCAAAGATTCATTGGAAATAATTCGTAAAGGTCTTGAAGATACAATAGGTAGTAATATTTCACATTCAAAGCAATTTGTTCTAAAACGTATACTAAAAGTAATATGTGTACTGCATTATAGTAAACTATAAATAGCAGTTGACTGTTATACTTTTTCATAACAATTGTCAAAACGGCCCATCATATAATATTTTGGTAGGACTACTCGGTGAACATTTATCTCCGTCAAATGTGGTACGATCAACGACTTGTCTTCGACACTAACCAGACCAGTGGCCGGGACATGATCAAACTGGAAGACAAAATGTGGGAACGCCTCTGGGTCCCCGATATCTTCTTCAGAAACGAAAAACGGGCCAATTTTCACCACGTGACCATCCCAAATCGGATGATGCGTCTCTATAGTGACGGTCGTATTTGGTACGCTACAAAGTAAGTCTGCATTCACTTTTATACATATTTTGATGATAGTTGAAACATTTTTAAAAATGTCTCGTTTTAGTTTCGAACGTTTGAGTACGAACATTTATTTCGAGAAAAATTAAAAATTGGAAAGATCAAAACTTATTCTTAGGATATATTTTTGGATATTATTCTATAGAAAATGATTTTTAGTGAATAATATTGTATTTTTTAATCGAACCATTGTATTAATAGTACCTATACATTTTTAAAAGTACCAAATAGAAAAGTTAATATATATAGGCTATCTTAAAAAATTAAGCGGCGATCAAAATATAAATTTATAGATTATTTATCACAATTATATGTCAAATAATGATATGGAGAAATCGATAATCCATAAATTGATATTTTAATTGCAGGTTTTTAAAAACAGTCAATATTTAATCAATTTATAGAAAAATTCATTGAAAGGTAACAGCTGATTTTCATATTGAGTAAGGTCAATTAAACAATGAACCATAATTAGCAAAAAAAAATTAATAGCAAAAATATTGAAAAAAAATTGAAAATTTGGAAATGGCCGGGAGTAATCTCATATTTATAGAGAAAGTTTAAATCTTTCTGACACACCAAGTATATCTGCTTTTATATTATTATGGGGTTAATAATAATAAAGTTATTTTTTATGAAATTATTTTAATAAAATAAACATTCAAATATGTTTAACACGAAAACAGTTCTTGGCAATTAATGATACACACTTTTTTTTTAAAAAAAAAAACGTGAAATAACAATAAATAACACGAGATAAATGTTGCGGTTAATGTCATGATTAATCAACCTTTCGCATAAACAATTGAAAAAATAATGAATTAGATGATATAACATAACTTTTGACTTTCATTAAAAATTTTAAAAGTTGAAATTCTCAAAATTTGTACTTGTCAATCAATATATCTTTCTTTAGATGTATTAATTTATTGAAAATGCTGAAATTTTAACTCGTTTTTAATTGAGATCCCAATTGAACAAATTTCTCCGGATGAATAATTTAGAAGAAAGTCATTCATTTTATTACCATTCCTCTTTATAAATTTAGCAGATTAATTATATTTAGCTTTGACTATTACTAATTTAATTTAAGATGACGGATTAGGCGTATGTTTTTATTTTCGTTTCTATAATGTCTACGTTGCTGTTTGGGTAGATGGGAAAAGGATGCATTTCATTCAAAATTGTTCCCATACGAAATATTAATGTGTGATTATGCATCAGAAATATTGATTAGATTTGATCGAATAATAAAATTCGAGTAATTCGTATCATAAAATACTATTTTTATGTTGATGATTTTTGTATTTATGAAAGAAACTTGCTTTTCCGATAAAAACCCTATCCTCACCAAATAAGCCGGTAATGCTAAGTAATATCAACAAATACGTCCGTATACGATCAACACTTATAAGACAATTCGTGCCGCAATTGGATTAAACTGGATCTCCATAAATATTACACCCACATCCAAGCGACCCATCCGAATTCTAAGAGTGCTTTCTACCTTTCACTTCGCTACCAGCCAAATAAATGTCAAGCAACCATGACAAACTATGTCAAACACAGAGCACTTCATTAAATTAAGTTATAACTTTCACAACAATTCATATTATTATCCAACGGTACTTTTATTCCAGCCAAAAAGAGACTCCTAGTATTTATTTACTTTTATTATCAGAAATCATTTTCTAATTGACATCACAAGAATTCATAACTTTTAAATGAAACCAAAGATTATTTTTTCTAGACTTTCTGCATCTGTTATGAACTGATAAACGAGTGTACTTGTATTTTTATAGTCTACAAGTTTAAAAAAATTGCCAGACAGACGATTGAGTGAATTGAACTGAATCTCGTCAAGTTAATCATTCAATTTAATTTATTTATCCGTCATTATTTTAACTTAGTCATTGGTAACTTCAAATACCAATTAATATTTTGCCAGACTGATCGTATGACGTCAGAAGATGGTCTCAATAGAGTGTGAATTATTGTTTTAAAATGTCTATATTTAATAAATTGTTTATAATTAAATGAACCACAAATATTCTTTATTAATAAATCTGATGATATTTCGTAAAAATTCTGTACTTCTTTTCCATAATGATTTTACGATTCTTTGAATTTTAATATTGTACGAACAACCAAACATAAAAAATAAGTTTTTTCTAATTTTAATTCAAATTAAACAATATTACTGAACATTTCATAATATAACATATATAACATATCTACATGACAGAGTAAATTTTCAATTTCCTGTAACATATTGTCTTTTCAGAATCTCTGCAACTCTTTCCTGTATGATGAATCTTCAGAAATACCCTCTGGACACACAAAGGTGTCCAATGCAGCTTGAAAGTTGTGAGTTATTAAATATCTTAATTTTTTAATTGTCCTCAATAACTATTTTGTTGAGATATTTTAGCTAAATCATCCAACATTACCAACAACCATCAAATAAAATTGTAAGGTGTTTTCCAATTCAATCGTATTCTTGGATATATATATATATATATTTAGTTTTTAAACAACCCTAAGATATATAAAAAACAAATTATAATTATTCTCAAAGCATGTCTGAATTAATGCAGTTCATTTGAATCAAAGAGAAACTTCATTGATCCAGATGGAAAGAAGAACTAATTAAAGAAATCCTCATAGTAACTTTTCTCGCATGCAATCAAATAGTTCAATTTTTTACATGTATATATATCGTTCAAATGTCTGTAAGTTTTTCATATTTATAAATAGTATTTAGAATTTACATAATGTAAATAGCATTTGTTTAGTGAGAAGTTATAAAATGATTGTCTTAAGAACAGTTTCTTGTTTGTATAGAGTCCAGAAAACGTTAAAGTAGTGAAAAACCTTAGATAATTCGACCAAAATGAACCATTCAGATATGAAAATAATTAATTTAATTCTGCCAATTTTAACAATGACGATTATTTATATACTCAGTTGTTTTCAGTTTTAAAGTAGCCATATATCTTTTCGAACGGTGTACCTATTTTCTATCAGTATTTGAATGAAATAATTTATTCTTTAAATATTTTTGTTATAAAAGTGATTTTATTTATTTGCATACATTGCGATAATAGTCCGGTTTGATATGTCATTCCGCGCGTATTTATGTGCAAATTGATTTTTTTACAGTTTCTGATAGATTTGGGTCTCAGCAATTAAAAAATTGTGGGGTACAAATTTTCAGACCCTTGGAACTCATTTTTATCGGCCCCGAATCATATGTAATGTAAATTTCTAATCTAAGTAAGAAAATCTTTAAATCGAAAATAATTGTTTTATAATAATATATTACCAATAGATAGAAACAGGTATATATATAGAGTATGTCGGAAATATGTATCCATGTATGACGTCATAGACAGTTATCTAAAAAATGAACGTCAAAAAATTGTTTTTAGTGAATATCTCAAAAAGGAAGCATCTGAGACCCTACATCTGTATTACCAACAGAATATAGGAAAAGGACTATAATCTGACAGAGAGGGTAGGTTGAAAGAATAGAAAATGTTCAGAAAACACTCAATGGTCAAAAAGTGCAGATTTAGTTCCAAAATATCAATTTTTGTCCAATTTTTGTCCTGTCTGATAGATTATAGTCCTTTTCCTGTCTGTTGATAATACAGATGCTCATATGTTGGTCTCATATGCTTCCTTTTTGAGATATTAATTAAAAACGTAATTTTTTGACGTTCACTTTTTAGATAACTGTCTATGACGTCACACACATGTTCCTATCTATTGGTAATATATTATATGCATCCTAAATGTATCATAAAGCAGTTATTTGCGATTTAAAGTTTTTCTTGCTTAGATTAGGAATTTACGCTATATATTGTCCGTGGCCGATAAAAATGTGTTGCAGGTGTCTGAAAATTTGTACCCCACCATTTTTCAATTAGTGAGACATAAATCTATCAGAAACTGCAAAAAACGCAGGAGCTATTTTTATGGCATATCAAACAGCAATATAATCCCAATATTGATTCGTATATGATTATATTAAATTAATATACCATTAATTTATAATTCGCTATACTAATATGGACAATATTAGTAAATTACATTTAAAGCAAATTTATGATTTTAATATCAATTTTGTATTTATTGGGATAACTATTTCAATTCTACTGCTTTTTTAAAAGCCAAACTTTTCCGTACTGTAACATTTTCCTTATTAATTATTTGACTTTTCTTGAAACCTCCAGTTGGCCACACTATGGAGACGGTCATCTTTAAATGGCTCAATAACTCCATAGAGAAGGAACCCAATCTATCTATGCCGCAATTTATCCTCAAGAAAACCGATATAATCGACTGTTCCAGAAACTATTCCACTGGTAAGCGGACATTTTATTGGGAGGTTAAATTAAGTATTACATTTATGAATAGATATAGTCTTATTATAAAATATTTTGTTCTATTGATTAAATTTGATTATTTTAAATAATGCACCAAAGGAACCAGCTATTCTTGTATTTATTTCGTAAACTATAAATCTTCATTATTCTCAAAGAAATAAAAATATTGAAACCAAAAACAGATTAAAACTATTTTTTGACATTTTTAAAATTGATTACATTCAATCTTATTTTATTCTCACAAATTGTTACTTTTTAAACTAGATGTATAATTCATGAAAGGGGAATTCTGTATTGATGTGTTGTGTTAAATATGTAGCATTGTGTTTCAAATTTATGAAAAATGTTTGTAATATAATATACATAAGTATTAACATTGTATTCAAAGAAAATATATTTAAATAATTAAATTTTACAATATATAGAAAATAATCAAATTGAATCGATTTAAAAGATAAAATTTCATTTGTTATTTGTTTTTTTTAATATTTTCTAATTGTAATAATAATATTTTAACCAGTTATCAGAATTTTTTTTTAAAATTTCGATCATGTCTTGATCCCTTGATCGAAATGAGAACAAACTTTGTTGTGCCTTTTATATATGACTTTATCCAACTTATAAGCAAGAACCATAAATTTATCTTTCATGACTTAGGCAATCAAATTGTGTAAGTATTTTTAAAAAATTGTAAATATTCTAAAATATTCAATATCGAATTTCATTATTACGAATTATTTTTATATTGACAGGATATGTTCTGCAAATTTCAAAAATTAATTTATTTATAAACTAACTTTATCAAAAATTTTCGGTTATGAAATCGAAATTTTAATTTATAAAAATAGTTGTGTTTTTATATTTTAATAATGTTGATTATCAAATGCAATTTTTTAATATAAGTCCTCAAGATCATTTTAAATAAATGAAAACGTAACAATTTTTTTTAAATTTTCGTTATTTGATTAATCCTTATTGCTAATATTTATACATATAAGTTTAACTGATATATTTTATGCATTGGCATTTTTTCTCTGTTGTAAAATATGACGAACTAGATAGACATTTGACTTTGTTTGATTTAATTATAGTTTTTTAAAATCAAGTAAATAAATTCGCATAAAGAAATCCAAATCCTTTTTTGTATGCAAAGGAATGAGACCTACAATTAACAGTTGATGCTTTAGATGACCAACCCCATCCTGCCACTCCCTACCTCATCGAATTCCTTTGACTGTATCCTCTTCTCTTCGTCGTGATGTGACATTTTGTGTCATCAATTTTCTATAAAACTCAAGAGAAGCCAATATTGCCTTCCAAGCAGAAAACAGTTCACTGAAGCAATAAGTTACTTTTTTAGCAAAGAGAATTGAGAGCCAAACAAACCGAATAAAAGACAGTTTTTTCCCTAATTTCAGAGTGTTTTGTGTCTGTCTGGTATTAAGTCCTCTATCAGGACTTTGTGTCACTCTTTAGGATTAAAAACTAAATTAAAGAATCAGGTGTCAAATGCTTGCGAATTTTCTCGTCATTAAAATAGACATTGAACATTTTCTTTCAATTAGTATTGACTTTAATATACAAGTCTATTACAGGATGTATATAGACTAACTTACCGCGATTATGTAAAATAAGCGTTTTATTTAAAGATAGATTAGGTATGCGTGTTTGCTTCCCATTTTTAAGTGATTATAGTTTACATTTTAACTTAAAATATATCATGGTGTGTTTGATATTCGCAATACATCGCAGTTATGTTCACTGTTATCTGATAAAACAAGACAAATGTTTGAACATAACGAAGGACATCAATCAAACAGCATCTGACTAAATCACACACTCAATAACAGCCATCTCCTTACTTAGAAAACATACAGTTGGTATTGTTTTTAATCGCTTTAATTAATTAACTTGTCACTTATGAAATAGTGGATACATATAAGTTTTCGAATTAATTAAGAATATACCCAAAGCTTACCTAACATACAACTGTTTAATTGCGCTTATCATAAAAATGGTGCAGTTTTTTAGTTGAAAATGTGATAAAATAATAATATTTATACTCTAAAAAAAGATCTGAAATTACCAAAAGATTCCTTGTTATCAATACAAACAGTAATGAAAATAGTAACCATTGTTATTTTCACATTTTTTCTTAAAATATATGCTTGCTGATCGAAGAGTAACGAAATTAATTACAATGGATCAATTAAAACGAAATGTATTGATTGATGATATATTGCGTGAAATCTTTTCGAAATATTCGTCGAAACGTTACTTTCTATGAAGCACTTTTGAAACCCGTTTAAGATCAACCGTATATTAAAGGGATCATTCAATTTTCCATAAATTTCATTTTTGATTGTCTTACATGTAGAAATTGTGTTGATCATTAATTTTAAATATTTTCTTCTTAACAATCTTCATATTTTTATTTTATTTATTGTTTTACATTCAGAAATATCCTTTTACTTTGTTATTAAAATTAATCAAAAATTCACCATTTATAAGAATAATTATTTATCGAATAAAGCATTCTAAAAAATAGGATTAAGTTATATTTTACTGTCAAAATTATTTTATAATTTACCATTAATTTAATTATTCAAAATGACATTTTTTTACAATAATATATTTCTAGTTATAATTATAGTTTTATTTATAAATTTGTATGAGATTTTTATTTCTAAATATTTCAGCAATAATTATTGGATTACAAACCTTAATTAATTTTCAAAAAGCATCTATATAGTCTAATATTACATACATACAATAATAATATTTTTTTAATAATTGAAATGTAACTAATTGTGTAAATTTCTGAGTGAATAAATTCTTTATAAATATATTTCATTCCACTCCATTATAAAATTCTTTTCAAAATAAAAGATAAATAGAGCTAAAAGGTAAAATCTGTACTCTACACCGCAATTGCAGATAAAGAAAAATAAATTTATTTGAAAACGATTGCAGAAGGTGTTTCAATTTAGTTCATTTATAATAGTTGTAAAGGGGTTATCATATATTTTTGCTATGTTCTTTTCTGCTGTTCTCCACATATTTCAAATTACTTTTAATTGAAATTATGAGATTTTACAAGGTTGTCAAGGTTATAGAAAATAATGAAATATAATAGGTCAGATCAGTTAGGTTTCTGTTGGTTTCAGTTCAGTTAGGTTTCAGTTAGGTTTCAGTTAGGTTTCAGTTAGGTTTCAGTTGGTTTCAGTTGGTTTCAGTTCAGTTAGGTTTCAGTTCAGTTAGGTTTCAGTTAGGTTTCAGTTCAGTTAAGTTTAAGTTCAGTTAGGTTTAAGTTCAGTTAGGTTTAAGTTCAGTTAGGTTTAAGTTCAGTTAGGTTTAAGTTCAGTTAGGTTTAAGTTCAGTTAGGTTTCAGTTAGGTTTCAGTTAAGCACGTTCAAACGCGTTTAAACCTCAGTTAGAAATGGTTTAGCCATAGCACTTATTTTTCCGCGGACTTACCGGCAACATCGTCAAACGGCTTTTAAACCAACTGAACTGAAACCCAACTGAACTGAAACCCAACTGTAACCGATTGTGAACTGACCTAATATATAAATAATTAAAGCTGAAATCGATCAAGATCTACCGATTAAACACAAAAATCTATTTTTAAACTTTTTATTAATTTTACAATCACTTATCAACCAACATTATCACTCATTTTGTGTAAATTTTAAATAAAAGACTGCTCAATCCGAAGTTTTTTGTATCTAATAACAAGTCTCAATGATAAACACAGGTTCATATCCCTGCCTTCAAGTGGACTTCATACTCCAGCGGGACATTGTCTACTTCATGATTCAAGTCTACGTTCCCACCATTCTCATCGTCATCCTCAGTTGGGTGGCCTTCTGGATCAACATCGAGGCCATCCCCGCGAGAGTCTCCCTTGGCCTCCTCACAGTGCTCACTATGACGACACAATCAAGCGGGGCGGGTGCCTCGTTGCCAAGGTAATCAGCTTTGTTTGATGAAAAGTGCTGCCAATTAAAAATAATAACTAACTTATAAAAATATCCAAAAAATATAACATTTCTATAACACAAATTAAATAAAAACTCTCTCTGTGATAAAATAAACCGCTACAAATAAATGCAATAAAAACCAAATTAAACTAAAAAAAAAATTTTTGACTTAATAAACAAATTTTTAAAGATAATTTTGTTTTCATTTTAAAATTTAATTTGGTTAATATAGCATTGTAAATATAAGCAGTGGTTAATTTTATCACTGAGCGTGTATAAATTTTACTTTTATTATTCATTTTATTGTATTTTTTTTATCTTACACATTCCACCATTTTTTTATAAAAGAATAAATGTTTTGAAAAATGTTTTACGCTCATTAACTTTGTTTTTAGAAATAATCTTCTAAATAATCCGCTTTTCATTTGAACAAGCGGGTTTTTGTTCTATAAACAGAATTATTTTCGATTCATTTAGCAAAGGTCTTTATTTAACGATAAGAGAGAAAGATGTTTTCATTTTGTTTTTGTTTATTATTTTCTTAAATTATTTATAACATTTATATTTACCAAAAAAATATTTTTATAGATTTCTCAATTATTAACAGTTCAAAAAAAATTTTTAAATGCGGATCAAAATTTGCAGCCAATTTAGTAATTTTTAAATGTTAAGTAAAAATTTGTCGTTACAAAACATTTTAAGAAATTGAGTTTTGATATAAATTATAAATTTTATTAGTTTCTTATAAAAAACAGATTGTTAGAAAATCAGAATTTTTTAATTCACGAACGTATTTTTTAAAATGACAATTGATGAAATTTTCAAACACTAGTAAAGGATGTTTCATTTTAAATTATATAGTCCTTTCTTTTTTTCTAAACAATATGCTCTATCTGTAAAATAAATATTAATCAATTGAAAAAATATATATATTAAATTCGATAATTCTAAAAGGTATATAAAATACCCATATTTGTTTTTTTGTATACCTCATATTTATATATTTGAGATACTAGTTTTCTTCGATCAATAATATCAAAAGATGTTCTAATTCATTGCAAATGATTAAAATTAGTTTAATAACTCCATTGATTATGATTTCTATTATTACCATAATGCAACCCCATCTGCAAACTTCAAATGTCTGAATAATTTTCTTCCTTTTATTTATTTTCCCTTTGTAATTAACCACTATTTTTAGGATAATTTTTTCAAACTTGAAAAAAACGATTTATTTTTTATTTTTAACATATTTATTAAAAATTTGAAATCGACCAAATTTCTATACCAAATGAATTATAAGCCTAAAACAGCTCCATTAGAAACTTAAACCGATAATCTCCAAGAGAAATTGACAGACTGACTAACACAGCTGATCTTTAATTAATTTCAGCTGAATTTTATTGTTTAATATAAATATGCATCTTTTTGTGAAAGAAAGGATGAATCGATGTTGGTACATCAATGTCAATAAAAGGCTTTTTATATGCTTATTTTTCTTTTATTTTTTACATTAAGAAACTTATATTCACAATTTATTAAATTTTATATTCCTCTTCGAATTTGGAAAATATATAATATGAATTAATATATTTTGAAAAATATTACATGATTTGAAAGTCACTATGAAAGTCGCTATCTTTTTGAAATTGCCATTTTGCCCCGGGTATATAATTCTGATAAGCCCCAATCATCTTAAATTATTCTGATCCATAATGCACAATATATGTGTTCCATTTCATTTTCATTCTTACTTGTCAAAAATATTTTTTTATAAATCTGTCTAAATTTTTAATTTTTTACATTTTTATTTCTGTGATAAAACATAATTTGTCAATTACGTGTTTAAATTCGAGAAATAAAGTCAGCTGAATAGGTGTCTTAGCGATTCGCATAATAGGTATTTAATAGCAGATATTACGTAACATAATATTAAGATATATTTGTTGCGGTTCGCATAATTAAATTGTCTCGTTTGGCATAATGTGTATTTATTGAACAGTATGCAGTCTCGATTTTATGAGTCCCTCTTTATTATTATGTACACCAAGTGCATCCGATATATTTACTGAACAGTATTCAGTATTTATCGATTTATCACTTATCACTACGCGGGGCAGCTAGTAGCTGGTGCTCTGAAACAAGGTGTTTTGTAGTTCTTTTTTATACTTTTGTAGTAGGTTTTTGACAATTTTATAGTTTTATTTTATACTTCTATACTACACTGAACACTTCTGGAGTTTTTATAGTACTATTTTAGATTTTTGTACTATACTTGTTTCGAAGTTTTTATAATACTTATAATATAAAAAGATTATGCGAAACACAACTTTTGATTCTGAATATTTTAAATTGTGCGAAACGCAATTATGCGAAACACAATTATGCGAAACGCTATGCAGCCGCTGAATACGTATTCTTTATAACATTCTCTTTCTATGTTCATTTAGCCGAAGAAATAATGATTAAAACATCCTGACATTTAGTACTTTTTTAGATATAATTACATTTTATATAATGAATGGTCCAATCAACTGAAAACCTCATTCAATTTATTAACTGTAATGTAAAAGATTTCTATTAATCTTTAATTTCATGGTTTGAATTCTAAATTAATTGGCAATTAAGACGAATTTCATGAAGTGCATCAAAATGTTCGATGTAGAAAAGCTTGTCAAAGATATTTTACTTGTTACATACATATCTTCTGCTTTTTATAACAAAATGATTATATTCTTATAATGTTGATTTATATGGATTTTTATTTAATAAAATGTAAACTTTTTATGTGTTCACTTGTTTGGGAAGATTTTAAATGATTTGAAGTTTATTAACTAACTATTAACTGACGTTCTTTGGCCGGCAGAGTTTCCTACGTGAAAGCTATCGACGTCTGGATGTCAGTTTGCCTGGTCTTCGTGTTTGCCTCACTGCTAGAGTTTGCAGTGGTCAACGTCTTCTCGAGGCGAATTGGCACCATGCGACGACGAAAGCGGAGGAAAGCTGCCGAGGCTGCCCGACTATCGAACCCTGATGCCTTACCAATAATGCCTGTTGTAAGTATAAGTATGGAGAGAGAATGATGTCTTACCAATGATGCCTGTTGTAAGTATAAGTATGGAGAGTCGAACCCTGATGCCTTACCAATGATGCCTGTCGAAAGTATAAGTATGGAGAGTCGAACCCTGATGCCTTACCAATGATGTCTGTTGTAAGTATAAGTATGGAGAGTCGAACCCTGATGCCTTACCAATGATGCCTGTTGTAAGTATAAGTATGGAGA
>JAUZNC010056468.1:0-14284 GCA_034780395.1 Vannuccia rotundouncinata | reverse complement strand
ACCGATAAATAAAATGTTTGTATACCATCCATAATGCAAATAAAATTAATACATTTGTTCTATGTATATACCTATATCTCAATGACATTGATGCTGGAATTTAAATATTTTATATTAACGCCAGTTACGCAACGTAATATATACCTACCATTTTATATTTGTTAAATATTATTTTAGTAACCCTTCTATTTTCTCTGTTTCTCCGTTGAAGCAATTCTCGTAGTTTTCTGGCTCTTCTATATATTTTACATTATATAAATTTAATATTATTAAACATAGGTATATTGTGTATTCAATTTTATTATGATTTATGTAAAATTAGCACGATTATTTAACTTCAATTATATAGTTCCTGTGTTCCTGACAGAGTTTTTACTGCTTTTATTTAATAATAGAAGTGTATATAGCTCCTACATAGTAATTAGGTTATGGAAATATAAACAAAATAGGTGTATATATGTACGCTATGTATAGGTACTACTAGAATCAAACATTTTATAAATTTAAAGGTAATTAAATGTATAAGTTAAAAAATATAATGAAATGTTGCCTATATAACTGTCCTTTGCGCCTATTTTCGTCCCTGCTTTGAAAAATCCTGGAAGCGCGCATTTTGTGAATTTCTTAAATTTTTCACCTCGCCTGACAAATGACAAATAACTTCAGAGTAGAATAAAAATATTTGTGCTTCTTAGAGGTAATTAGAGAGCAAGTATCAATTAAGTATATCCGTTTGTTTAGTAATAATTTACTTTAAAGTGATTATGTGTGTTTCATTAGGTAACGCATTCTGATAATTCTGAATTATTGTTGAAAATATTCATATAAAACATTTACAATAATATTCATTATTCATATGAATGTGTAAATATTGTTCTATTTCGATTTTTAAAATATTTATTGTTTTTTTAAGAACTTCAGTTTTTAGATATTTTGTTGTATGGACCGATAGAGAGCGGACTGGAAAGCTCGCTATACTACTCGTCAAACATAGCGAAGCATAAATAGTAGTATATTTACTGAATATATATTGGAATATAATTTTCTACTTAAAATGAAATGTAATATAACACTTTTTGATACATTTGACACTGTATATAACACTGTGGCTGTAGCGATGGACTCTTAAATAATAACACCCGATTAGGTGTTTTACCTTTGGAGGTGGACAACGTTGAAATTGCGACCATACACCATCCTGCGCATTGACCACACCATCCTGCGCATTGATTTTTGTTGTTGGAATTATCGGTATCATGTGCGAACCTGTTGCTATTTCATTTTAAAATATACGTATTATCTATTTATTAAATAATTCTTTTTATTAATTGATAAATAATGTAGTAATTGATTTTAAATAACTTATTTGTATGATAACTTAAATTTCTATGGAACTTTTATTATTAAAACACATAAAATATTTTAGTTTTGAAATCCTAATTAAAATCTACTTAATATTAATTGTGAAATGTAAAATACAAAATGCAAACAAATTAAAATTTTGTGTATAGTGCTAGATTAATAATATTGCAAATAGTAATATTTATTAGGTAATAAATATTTTTTTAAAATTTAAAATAGTTATATCATAGAGTAATATATTATATAAAATTATTAATTGTTTTAATTTATCATAAATTTGATGTTGCGAATGGAGACATAACTATTTACATTATCGAATATTCCAATTTCAAGATTTACAATTTACCAAAGTATTTATTCCCATATATAGAAATAATTTTATGTGTATAACTCATAATTTTATCGTTTAACCATATAAATAAAATTATATGAGACATGTATAATATAAAAGCTGAAAATATATTTATTATACAAATGTATGTCAAGGTCATAAATACATCTCGTGATACAAACAAAACAGTGCGCAGTTGTTAGTAAACATTATAATTTGTTAAGCGTTGATCGGAGCTGGTCGTTTTTTCGGAGTTAAACTTTTCTCACTATTTTATTCATGACTTTGTTACAAGAAAGCAATATGTTAGTTCAATCTCCTGAATTGTCTCTATTAATACCATCAATTGCTGTGAGGCAGGAGAAGCCAAAACATGCGCTGTAAGTTGAGTTTGTGTATATTTTACTCTGAGTAGAAAACTGTTTTTGAAAGAACTTATAAAATTTTTTAAAAACATTTTTCACAATTTAAAATATTTCAGAACTTTATATACTACCTTTTTGGATAAATGTTAGCACTAATATATTTCAGTAATCTTGTGGTATAAGTAAATATATTAATATACACATGTGGTTTGTAATATTATATATATTTTTATTCCGAAAGATCTTATTGATTGATTTCAATGACTTAAAAACTTTTTTTTATTTTAAGCAAAGATAAATAATTTTCTGGTAACCACTCTTGAAAGCCCATAGAGCCTAAAATCATACCTTTTGAAAATTTAGAAATTAAACATTAAAACATAAAAAGCGTTTATTTTATTTTTTTAAATTAAACAATGCAAAATTATTGTTTGTAATACATATTTTTTAATGTACCTACTTAATTAAAGTTATGTATTTCTTTGTCTCTTTCTTTCAATAATTTGGGCACCTTTTATAATATCATGTTTATGGTTAGACATAGTCATCTGGCTGCATTCTATGTAGCCTAACAAGGTTATATCCAGCATACATTATACATCCAACTTTATCTTTCTTTAATTAAATTGGATTATATTAATAATATCTGCAGTACAATTGTCATGAAATGTAGCCTGGGATGGCCAGGTTTTAAATCAAATGATATAATTTTATGTGAAAAATTCTGATAATGTATGCACCAAATTTCTGAATGAAAATGTAAATATATTAAGTGTTGATGGGTAATGGGACACCTTAGCCCAGGTTACATGTTTATACAAGTACTTGACAACAGTACCTAAATGTCATATAAAAAGAAAACATAATGTGATAATATTTAAAAAAAATTATTATTTGGTTAATTTTACAAACAGCAGTATATTTAATTATTTAAATTAATCTATTTAATATAATTATATGTACCCCTCTTTATGGTTTTATTCAGTATCACTGTGCATTGTTTAATAAAATATATTTAAAAAAAAGGTTATGTTCTCTGTAAAACAAAAGTGGCCTAAAAATTAGTAGTACATATGTACAATATAATTATATATAAAAATAGCATTATATATTACCTATTATAAATCAAGCAATATAGTTTTGTATTAAGGGCAAGCTTGTAAAGAATGTTATCAATCAATGTTGAAAATTATATTATATACAAATTTCATAAATGTTTTCCATGTTTCATAAACCATTTGATATATTTAGAGATCCATATATACATATGTACCAATCATTTTGTAGGTTTGGTGTACATATGTACTTGTATATATATATAACTAGATTGTATAATGGGATGGCCAAGTGGTTCAGATTCTTTTTCTTGGATCAGGTTTGAGCCTGCCCTTGGACTCTCTCTCATTTCTGCCTAGCAACTGTGCTAGTTGGAAGATTAGTGGCCCTTGGTGGGTTTGTTTGGAATTATGATAAAAATAGTGATAACCATTCTGTGCTTCATTTGAATAAAGGTTATAAAAAAATATGTTGCTGAATCCATCACTAGAGTTTAGGGGTGTTAGAATAGTTTTATTTAGCTCAGTTATTATACTATTGAGCCAGTTAAATAACAATTGTAATATTGTCCAAAACTAGTTATTTTTTTTAAATTTCCTCTTGTTATTTTAATAACTCATTATTTCAACCTTGATGATTTATTTCCACTTTGTATAACATGTCATGTGTCTAGAGAACATTTATTAAGAAAAAAACATTCTTAACTTAAATTTAATATTAATTTTATTGACTCAAACTTAAAATTTAATTTCTTTATCTGTTAAATAGATTTTAACAGTATTACAGTAAAGACTTAGCAATTTTAGACATATTAAAACATTTTTCAAGTGTCTTTTAACATCTTTGATAATTTCAATCAGTTTCAACATATTGAGTTCATGTTAAATCATCTTTTCAAAGTCAATATTATATTTAAAAAAAAATTTTACAATTAGTTTTTTTGTTGATTAAGAATTACAGTTATTTTATATTGCAATTTTAGATCATCATTTTGTCATAACTTTTCTTTATCCTATTTTGTTGTAAAACACAAAATTCAATATAATATCCTTTCTTCCTTTTCAGCTACCTGAATGATTTCAGAACTCAGCAATGTTCTATGTTTCTTGACCACAAATGTCAGTATCACAGACCCTATACTTGCTTCTGTTGGCACTTTCCAAACCAGAAGAGACGCCAACCATTCAAAAGAATTGATGGAACTTTCAATTATAATCCTGATGTGTATTGCACAAAATATGATGAGAACAGTGGAATATGTCCCAATGGGGATGAGTAAGTAACTCCTAAAAGTTTTATTATATTGATGGTATAAAGTTAACTGTAATGCAATATCTATTTTCTAATTCATAACAATGGTTGAATGTTTAATTTGTTCTTCTTTTCCCCAAAGCTGTCTATATGTGCATCGAAATGCAGGAGATACAGAACGCCGTTATCACCCTCGCTACTTCAAAACTGGAAACTGCATCTATGAGACCACAGAAAGTGGCGCCTGTGTGAAGAATGGGCAGCATTGTGCCTTTGCTCATGGCCCAGACGACATCAGACTTCCTGTCTATGATATTCGCGAAGTCCAGGATGCAACTGCACAGCACAATATCAACCTTCCAGCAAGCTTGGAAAAAGAACGGGTTCTTAGTGAGGACCCTAAATGGAATGGTAAGTCATGGTGAAGTGGAGTTAACACAGTATATTGTACTGCTAACTTGCCCCGTGATCTTTCAGACATGGTCCATGTCCTCGCTTACTACAAGACCGAACCCTGCAAGAAGCCACCACGAATGTGTCGTCAAGGTTATGCCTGCCCCTTCTACCACAATGGAAAGGACAAGCGGAGGAACCCACGCAATCTGCGCTATCGAAGCACTCCTTGTCCCCAGGTGAAACCCGGCGATGAGTGGCGGGACAGCAGCCAGTGTGAGAGTGGAGATGGCTGCACCTACTGTCACACCCGCACAGAGCAGCAGTTCCACCCCGAGATCTACAAGTCCACCAAGTGTAATGACATGGTCCACAATGGGTATTGCCCACGGGGCCCCTTCTGCGCCTTTGCCCACGTGGACACTGAAATGAACATTGGCCGGGAGTTCCTCTCCTCGACAACACCCACAACCTCCTGTTCCGCTTCGAGCTGTGGGGACGTGGCACCGAGCAGCTCTCTACTCCTCCAGAGCAGTCAACCACGTGTGCGACACCTCAGCTGTGGCTCCATCAGCAGTGAGAGTGGCCTGAGTTCTTCCTCCACCAGAGGAGACACTCCACCATTCAACCAGCACCAGGGAAGAGACACGGCCAACCTCATTCGCCACATCTTCGAGCAGCCGTTTGGTCTGGGTGGTGGTTTGGGCCTTGGCATGAGACTGGAAGATGATTCTCAGAGGGTGGAATCAATAATGGGTAAGGCTGCTGTTGATGTAGTTAAGATGTGATGTATTTTTAAGTAACATGAGTCATGAGACAGTCAGTACAGGCGGTTCTGTGCTGTGCCTATCTGGTTACACCCTCAATGACTGTTCACGATAGCTTAAGCTCTACCGCATAGCATTACAGTTGACAAAGTACATACTGCTGTAACCTGCCTTATCTTCCGCAAATCCACTGACTTCATCTATATTCATTACCGCAATAATATTGTGCTATCTGGGTGAAATTGTAACCTTCCTATTCCGCCTCCACGTCCATAGAGTGCGTAGGCGGGGGATAATATCGACCGTTTGTCGTCGTGATATGAAGGAAAGGTTACCACGTCAGATCTCGTTATGTACTTTAGTCACCCTCTCTCTCCTTTTTGTGTATTTGTAAACATATCAGCTGTTAACACAAGATCTAATTTTCTGTTCCACTTTAATAACAAACGTTTGCGCGTGGGTTCATTATTCTTGAATGAGTTTTAAAATTGATTTTATTGTGTATTGAAAAACAGGAGAAAATTAATCGTTGAGCGCACGAATTCAGTTTATTTCCTAATTAGTTATTGTTTTGTGTGATTTTCCAACATTTTCACGTTTTATGAGCAAATGTTAACGAGATTACTTCTATAATTAATCGTGTCAGCTATTTTGAAGTGGATATGAGATTGAATCTTTGAGAAGAAAAACATCCGGCTATTGTCTTCTAGTTTACAAAATAAGTTGAGTAAGTTATGTCATCGTAACTATCTTGACATCTTTCTAGGACACGCTTTAGATGACAGCTACAACCTCAACAGCCGCGATCTCTGTGAACTGAACTCGTGGCCTGACGAACAGAACCCCCCCGTGCCAACAGCCCCGCACAGGAAACAGGTGGCACACACTTCGCCAGCCTCTCTCTCCCCACCAGGGGCTGCCAGCGCTTGTAGCACTCTTCGCAGTGGGGTGACAGCTCCTGTGTCTATCCCCAAAGGCAAGCACCACAGCGGGGAGGTGGCAGGAGGCCTGTCTTCGTGTGGAAGCAGTAGTGGCTTCAGTGGAAGCTTCCCGTATCACGGCTCCACTCCCTATCCTCCTCCTGGGCATCTTTTCGAGAAGGTGAGCTTTGTTTTGTAACCATCGACATAGAGATCTGTGTTCTGTTTGTGTGTCTGTGATATTGTCAATAGTCTCTTTGTTTTCCGCATTGCATCACGCCTCTCATGACTCAGCTAGCACTCCTATACACTCAGCTGCTCTCTACAGCTTTCTTTGTCACTAAAGTTCATCCCGTTTGTCATATGATTGAGGTAACAAATCAGCTGATTGCCGAGCGGAGGACGCTGTGAAGGAGAGAGAGCGCGAAGGGAAAACGTCCTCTCCTGTTGTTCGAATGATTTTATGCGGGTATACTGAATCGATATCTTGCTCTCGAGAACTACTCTAATTCTCCTGTTGTCGTGGCAACTATAGATATGTTCTAGCGGAGAGGGAATCCTTTAATCAGGCGGAGGTTGATTGAAACACTCTTCGATTCGTTGACCTCTTTTCTTTGTTCTTTAAGGTTTTTGCAGAAGATCATACCGTCAATTGCGCAATTGTCTATTTATAGCGATGCACTTTATCCTTCTCAAACTTAGAAGATATCTTGCTGATGTATAAATTTAAATAGATTTTGGAATTAGGTCATGTGTGAGTCTCTCTTTCTCTACTTCTTATGAAGTGTTGCATATCTAGAGGTGGATTCTGTCAATTATATTTGGGATGATTTTAATGATTCCAATTATATCGTCAATGTAGAATATTCATAAACTTTGGTATTTACACTGGTCCAATCTCTCTCTTTCTCTACAGGAGAGCGTTGGTAGTACTGGATTCTTGCCAACAGCAATTGGAGGTAACGGCCCTAGATCGCGCCAACAGTCTGGTTCACCAACTACCGGGTTCAATACTCTACCCCAGTCCCCCATTCTACTGCAGTCTGCTTTCAACAATGCCACGTGCGACCTTCAGATGCTCTCTTTACAACGAGACCTCGAAGACAGCAAGCACCAACTCAGCACAGTAAGCGCGGCCTTTCTGTTTAACAGTTAACCTTTATAGTTCCAGCTGTGTCAATCAATACATGATTCTCATTGGTAAATTGTCTAATACCGATTTTGAATAGTTAACCTTAATGCGGCTGTGTCAATCAATACATGATTCTCATTGGTCAATTGTCTAATACCGATTTTGAATAGTTAACCTTAATGCGGCTGTGTCAATCAATACATGATTCTCATTGGTCAATTGTCTAATATCGATTTTGTATAATTAACCTTAATGCGGCTGTGTCAATCAATACTTGATTCTCATTGGTCAATTGTCTAATATCGATTTTGTATAGTTAACCTTAATGCGGCTGTGTCAATCAATACACGATTCTGATTGGTCAATTGTCTAATATCGATTTTGTATAATTAACCTTAATGCGGCTGTGTCAATCAATACACGATTCTCATTGGTCAATTGTCTAATATCGATTTTCAGAAGCAAGATGAGCTCGAAAGTGCAAAACATGAGCGCGATCAGGCTATGGTTCAACTTCGGGAATCCATGCAGATAATTCGTTCACTGGTACAGCAATTGGGAGGTCAACAGCACCCCAATGTTGTCCCAGCTGCACCAACCATTTCGGAGCGAGATTCTCTGCGTCCTTCGGAGCAGACGATGAAGATGCTGATGGAGGCTCTTCAGCAGGTGACCCTGAGCAATGTCAGCGGCTCGAGAACCTGCCAGAATGGCTGGCCAAGTCTCACTGAGATGGGGAATCGCGAGGATCGCTCCAACAAGTAGACAAATCATCACTCAACTCTATGAAGGAACATCATATCTCATGTTCACTTTCATGCCAAACCTTCCACTTTCACTTATCCGGTGTTCCTTTCTTATATACTACTCACATTTTGATGTACTTTTGTGACAACCAACCTTATCTACTTGTCTACCTATCGTGTTTACTGCAATTTATTCTAACGTACCAATCACGCGTGCTACTGCAATGTTACTTCAGTTATTGTTTTTACATTGTGGTTTTCGGATTCTGAAATGGATGGATGGTACGGCCCCATATTGCGATTCATTTGCTAATTTAGTTGACTTGTTTATCAATTGTAGTGGTTTCTACGCCATATTTTACATTCATTAGTGATCTTTTATTGACTATTTTTTATCCTGTCAACTTTCGTCAGTGTGTAGTTTCGTAACCGAATATTATTTGTCTCTTCATTAATTCTATATTTACTTACTTTTATCGAAGATCTATATTGTTTCAATTATTTTTTCTTCTCTTCTTTTTGGTTTCAATATGCTTGTTTTACTCTTATTTAATTAGATTTTTTCAAACGACGTTCTAAAGTTTATTTTTGTTATATATTTTGGTAGATTCTATAAATTGTAACCAACCGCACTTAATTTCCGATTAGAATTTCTTGTGTTACCAGTTTTAATGAAGCTTTGTCTGCCTATTTGTTGGTAGCATACGTATTACAATTATTCGTTTTCTGTTCCGCACAGACTGCACACATACCATCTCTTTCATCTCGACCCCATATATGTATTTACTTGATACCAAACCTCTACAGGACTATTCTAGAGGCTTATAATTCTTCTTATACACTATTCTAAGTATCTTATTCAGAGTTTTTTTTGTTATTTTCATCTACAACTCCATTTGTACTCAAATTTTTTGATTTCATCATTTATTATCTTTTACGCGGACATTATCTGGTCCCTATCAAGTTTTGTGTACCCCTCCTCCCGTATTAATAAGAATTTTATAAGACTTTGTCATTCTCGCGTGCGCGCTTGCTAAATGGAAACACCTGCAGACAGAAAGAATGCCCACTTCTTTTAGGGGCTTGTATTTTTCATACCGTTTGTTTTATTTTGAAACTTTTAATTCCGAAATTATTTTGAATGGCGAAGTCTACAGTGGTCTCAGATGTACATTAATACTGTGATGTAGGGTTCTGTACAGAAATCATTTGGCCTTCTCTCTATTACTCGGGGGGTGGTGGTGGCGTATCTTATTCTTTCTCTTGTTTTTCTAGCGCAGTCATTTACATTGTCGATGTACCCTGTTTTATCAAACTATTTATTCGGAATCAATATTTTTATCTTGGTATTCGTTATTATACTATATTATATTTATGCACATCATTTTCTTGCTGCATTCGATTCAAACTATTTTTTTATCAATCAAATTAATTTTTATGTTTCTTCACTAAACTGTATTATCGGCAATATTATTATTAATCAATGACAAATTCTTTCATCAATGCTGGAAAATGCGTTCATTCCAATTGCAGTGTTACTATATACGTTAAATAATAGAAGCCGAAAATATATTTTGTGGAACTCCATTTTTTACCATTATGCCATTTTCGTCCTTCTTAATATGTCGGGGGTTGTGTTGTTGATGATTGATTGTGGCATTGGCTAATTTTTAAGTTGTTAGTTTTTTTTATAATCAAAGGCAAAAAAGTATTTTAGACTCTGTTGTACCATTTCTAGCCCTCAATTTCGGCCATTTTTGGTTTATTTGCAGGTGACAAAAGCCAGGTTCATATACATACTTACGGTATTATATACATATTATAAAGTCACAGTTGACTGTACGTTTGTTTACATTTTTTTCTATAGATTCCATCTTTCTATGTTTATATTGTCCAAAAACAGTGACCACCCTGGTGACTATAGTGTATATGTTAAATTCTAGATTCTTTCCTAACCATTAAGATTAAGGTCTCCCGCTTCCACATAAATGTTTTACCTCGACATATCCTATCGCTCTTATTCAATTAACACCGCCGAATATTATGAACCACTTCATTATTCCAACAGTTTTTGACAAATACCGAATTATTGTAGCCTTGCTCTGTCTCTTAATCGTTTAATGTTCCATAGTTTATTTTTGTCTTTTGTGAAACTGTACCCTCCACCAAAGTCTTCATTTTTATATGTTTTACCAACTCAACACAACTTTACGCCTCACTATCACCAGTCTATGTCCCACCCTGTCTGTACCCTAGCTCTATATTATTATATCCTTCGTCGCATTTACATTGTGGTATTTCAGACATTTCTTTCTAACTATCCACATTTTCTTTATACCATTGTGCATTTTTTAGGCATAAACTTCTCTGAAAATTCTTTCAATGTATGTGCATACTTTTCTGATCTTTGTGTTTATCGAGTGACTTGTTATTATATATGTATAGTATGTATCATACATTGTTCAACAATTTGTTAGTACGTGTTTCCTTTTTGTGAAAGAGCACACGATGTTGCATAATTTCATAAATCTGTTTGTTATTATATACCAAACCGCGGACATGCGGCAACATATTTTGACATTTACAGCTTGCAATTCGTATGTTTTCTGTGTAGATGGGTTCAGACATGATAACTATTTTGTATACCTATATACATACTGTTATTATTATTTGATTTATTTAGGCTTTTACAGTAAATTAAATCATCTCATATACATCAAAATTCTTTCTTTCATGATTTCTAAACTATGGTTCTCGGTAAATGAAATTGTGCGGGTCGATATTTTGGGGTTACAGTATGTATTGGATAAATATCGGTTAAACTAATAGATAGATATTCAAAATAATAATGTTTAATCCGGAAGAAATAAATAGTTGAATGATCCGTAATGTGTTTTCTCTCTAACCGAATTTGCGGATCCTTGAATTAGTTACTTTCTTATACAGAGAATGGAACCATCACTAACCGACTTGTGGGGGGTGATTCAGTTCGTGTGCTTAATCATCCACCAATCACAGATCCATTTAAACCCCTATCTTGATGTCGGTCATTCTTCATACAACCTAGTTGAAGTGAGAAACAGCACAGCGGTAGATTATTGTCAAGATCCTGCGTTTGTCGATTGTGTGGGTGTGTGCCTATTTTAAAAATACGTTGAAGAACGAACGAATGCGGATATGAACCCGGTCAACTTTTAGTTTAATCTCTAATTGTCCTTTTGTCGATGTTATTGTATTATTTCAGGTATTAATATTAGTTATCAATTTATGCAACCCGGGTGTAAAGAGCCAAACAGAATTAAGACATTATCTATCGTGAGAAAGTTATGAACTGTTGATTAGCACGATTATTAGCGTTGCTATTCTATTTTATAATTTAAAAATAGCATAATGAAGACAGGTCTTGGAGTTAGTTTACATCTCAATAAAGTAATACACAAATTGTCAAATAAGTATACAATCGAACATTTTACCTGAAATATTTCACAATTTAACGTATATTTTCGGGTGTATATTCGTTACAATTATACATTTCTTATCTTAAATGACAGTTTGATTCTATAATACATACTCGTAAACAATACTTAGGAGAGTTAAGTACGTAATTAATTAGATTTCCGCTATTTTATTTGCTATCGCTAATGCCACTTTGATAAATGTCAATAAAATAAAACTTATTGATTGACCAACTTTGTTCCAGTTATTTATTTACTGTTTTAGTTTTCTACTCTGGCTCTCCGTTGTAATACATCACATGCCACTAGGGCGCATGATCTACCGAGTGTGTATTGGCTCATAAGACAGCTAAATCCGGCTAAATATAGTAACAAAATCAGCTGACGCCGCGCATTATTTCTCTCCCTAAAAGAGGCATAGTTCGCGGGGGCAAAGGTTGAATACCTCGCTTCGTGTGAAAAATATAATGTGTACTATTAGTAGGCGAAGTTCATGAGCAGATGTGAAATAATTATCATCTTTAGATGCAAAAATAATAATAAAAATATTGCGTTAGTAAAAATTATAATATGGGACGAAATTTTAGTCTAATAATGGCAATTTGTCGCTTGTATTGAGATTACAAGTAATGTTTTAATTTTCGATACAATTAAGTTACTCATGTAGGATTATAACCGTTTTGAGACGTTGCATTTTTTTGAGATATAAAATAGAATTATTCCATGGAGTGAATATTTCTCCACCATTGATATAAAATTACCTAAATTGAAACTTCCAGATAAGCGATATAATTAAAACAAAATATGCTCAATAAAAATTCACACATTGATATCTTTAACTGCATATTCTCAAAAATTAATAAAATATGGTTTAATACTTTTCAGAATAGTGAATTAATTCGGGAACCTAATCAAACGGTTGGCAATCTTCATGTATTGATTTTAGTAGGCGTCAGTTAATGACGTCTTACGAACAATGAATGGAAGGAAGTGAGAAAGATTTGCGTCGTTACATACGTCAATTGTTCTTGTTGTTGAATCAATAGTTATCATGTGCGTCATAAGAGAAGACAAGGAGGGGTGCTCCTTATAATTCTAATTCCACATGTCCCGATGCAACGCACACGTAGAAAATAAAACCTGAATGTGCGCGTACTGACATAATCCATCAGTTAACGAGTTGATGCATTGGCCCCCATGTTTACCAGCAAATAACACCGAAGGAGAACGAATTAATTATATCAAATAATAAGTGTATTTATCAAAAGAAGTATAAAACATTCACCAACAAATGCGCACGTATAAATAAATAATGAAGGGTACAGGAACAACGTTAATTGAGCAGCACGATAGAAAACAGCCTTTATTGATAGTGAAGTTCAGATACAAATACAAACGAGACAGAACCAAATATACAAAAGAAACACCAAGTGATGGGCATTCAGACAGATTCTTCGCCGGGAAGAGACTTTCCCATGAGCCTTTGATACGCCGTGGACAGCGCCTTCATTAGCTGAAGGACGGTGGCTGCCCTGTCTCCTTCACCACGAACACACCGGTCCACTAGCGGGAGGAGAACGTCTCCTTGTTGAGGAGGGAGTTCGTGAAAGAGAGAGGAGTTGGCGGGGGAGGTGTACCGGTCGGAGAGAAGGTTCCTGCAGACGGCCAGATAGTTGAAGTCAGAGGTGACGTGACTGCAGAGGTCGTCCCGAGGAAAATGGAGCGGGGAGGGTGCCGGTGTGAGGGTGGTGATGAAGGACTTGTGAGAGCCGGAGATCTGAAGTTTCTTCAACTGGAGAGAGGAGGGTGTAGAGAGAAGGGTGTAGAGAGGAGGGTGTAGAGAAGGGTGTAGAGAGGAGGGTGTAGAAAGGAGGGTTTAGAGGAGGGTGTAGAGAGGAGGGTGTAGAGAGGAGGGTGTAGAGGAGGATGTGTAGAGAGGATGGTGTAGAGAGGAGAGTGTATATGAGGATGTGTAGAGAGGAGGATGTGTAGAGAGGAGGGTGTAGAGAGGAGGGTGTAGAGGAGGATGTGTAGAGAGGAGGATATGTAGAGAGGAGGATGTGTAGAGAGGAGGGTGTAGAGAGGAGGATGTAGAGAGGAGGATGTGTAGAGGAGGATGTGTAGAGAGGAGGATGTGTAGAGAGGAGGGTGTAGAGAAGAGGGTGTAGAGAGGAGGGTGTAGAGAAGGGTGTAGAGAGGAGGGTTTAGAGGAGGGTGTAGAGAGGAGGGGGTAGAGGAGGGTGTAGATAGGAGGGTGTAGAGGAGGGTGTAGAGAGGAGAGTGTATATGAGGATGTAGAGAGGAGGATGTAGAGGAGGATGTGTAGAGAGGAGGGTGTAGAGAGGAGGGTGTAGAGGAGGATGTGTAGAGAGGAGGATGTGTAGAGAGGAGGATGTGTAGAGAGGAGGGTGTGTAGAGAGGAGGGTGTAGAGAGGAGGGTGTAGAGAGGAGGGTGTAGAGCAGGATGTGTAGAGAGGAGGGTATAGAGAGGAGGGTGTAGAGGAGG
>JAUZNC010056457.1:0-14286 GCA_034780395.1 Vannuccia rotundouncinata | reverse complement strand
CTGTCCCAAACTGCGATACCCTGTTGGGGCCGAGGTAGGGTAGGTATTGACTCCTTGCTAGCCACATTGATTGCAATGTATGTATGAAATTGTAATGAAATAAGTAGTCAATATTTAACCAAAACACAACCAAGTTACAAACAAAATTATCAAACAATAATATAACATAATATAACCAGCTGAATATAATTATTAAAAAACCAATATAATCAATATTGTGATGTGACAAAAGCAAGTACATAGAATATTCTCTCCCATATAAGAAAACAAAAAAAATATATTTCATTTAATTAAGATATAAAAGTTAAGGAAACGTTTTATTCATAGAGTGAAGGAGTCCTTGGATAGTAGATACTTTGATAATAATCCTTAGGAATTTTTTTTACATTGGTAGGTTATTTTTCTAACTCTGTGTTGCCACTTATTAAAGTACATGATTAGAGTAACTGCTTATAAGGTCATTCTGTGTAACTTTGTAAAAAAATAAAAATAGCTCTAATGGCTATGAAATGTATCAGATATTCTGAATATATCATATTTTTATATTTTACAATAAAAACTTCTAATTATATTTTTTACATGTTTTTATTAGAGGAAAGAGAGGGTATCCTTCTGGTGTCTAGAACATTGTCTGTGACAATGCCATTGCCATGGAAAAAATTCATGTCATGGTAGACAACTTTTTGGAAACTAGAAAGAATTCTCTACATTATGATCATGTGGCCTTGCCCCCCCCCCCCCCAGTGATAATGTCATTTTTGTGGAGTGACAGACCCAGTTTTAAATTTAAAAATCAGTTTGTGTATGAGTATACAAGTATCCTGGCCAGCCTGCATTTCGTGAAGCCCAAGTCAGAGATCTCTGGTACAGAATCTCACTCTAAAATCATGTATTTTGGTGCACTGGTGCAGAATCTCACTCTAAAATCAAATATGTTGGTGCATTGGTACAGAATCTCACTCTAAAATCAAATATGTTGGTGCACTGGTACAGAATCTCACTTATATGGCACACTGGTTCATTCTAAATATTTTTTTAAGTTATATTTATAGTTTTTAAATTGTCCTACCAGCATATATTTGAATTTTACAACTTGAATAGTAAATTGCCATAATATTTAAATTAGTTGTTTATAACAACAACTATTTATATAGAATAAAAATTGATTATATTATAATGTACCATTTGTTCATACCATTGATATGGTAATAAATTATTATAATTAAAATATTATTATAATATTAATAGATCATACAATGGGTATTTTGAATCAATGCCTAGATTTGAGGTAACTATAATTTGATTGTTTTATAAATATTGATATAAAATAGTTAAGCATGTAATACCAGGTATTATTTGTTACCAACTATATATACATAAAATTTTATTACAACTGGAAGTTACACATATGTATAGGTATTAGCTGCTACTATTCCTTAATACTGGTAGCAGTTACTCTTAGGGAGTAAATTCAGTTGCATAAAACGGTATTAACATACTACTAGACTAACTAATAACTGGCATAAGTTTTGGGAAATCCATGTTATATTTATAGATTAACCAATTAAAATGTGTTTAAAATTTGGAAACTCCATTACAATGTTCTTGATTTCCGCAAATTTAATGATGTTTTGTCCTACAATATAGAATTGGGATGTTTAGTAGAATTGTTTTATATTTATAAGTACATATAGCTATATAAAATGAGTATGCTTTTCATTTAAGCAAAAAAAATATTTGACTTTAAATTGTTTTTGAAAAATTTGTATAAATTTCTATAAATTTCCAGTAGCAGTTTATGCAATCTGCATGGGACTAAATTTATTGATTTTCCTTGAGTTACTACTGGTACTAAGCTAATTAAAAATGTATATATATGTATACTACCTACTTTGTATATATTTCTTAGTATATGTTCACTTAATATCTTCCTAGGTAATTGCATGAAAGTTGTTGAAAGGTTGCTCAGAGATATAAAGGGTTCTTTAAATAATGTATAATTATATACTTGTTTAGCTAGCTTAAAATGACATATAGATGAAATTATTTTGTTTTAAAGTATATACAATTATTTTTATTGCATACTTTTAGTCATACATGGTTTTAGAGATACATAGGGTTTAACCCCAGGAGTTTAATCCTAATATATTATGACAATAGAAATTGTTTTAGGAGGATTAAAAGAAAAGTAAATGGCTGATTTCACAGTTCTTTTTCCCCAAAGGTCTGACCAGTGAGTGCAGACATTTTGTTAAGAAAAATCCTCATTTGAACCTTTATTGTGACTAGAGGGTCAAAAAATGTCTAAAATATAATTTTGTTTTCTTTAATGCATGTTACAAATGTGATCATTGTACAAAATATATTTTTAAAAATACTTGCTTCCTTTAATAAATATTGGTCTAAAGATGTTTTGGCCAAATGGCATATAGAGGAAAGTGTGGACGAATCAGGTCAAGTCATAAACAAGTCAACTCGTAAACATCTTGTAAAAAGGATTAAGACATAATTCATAATTTATTTTATTCATATACATTTAGTGATATCTATATAAACTTTACTGTTAAAATTCTATATACACATGTTTGTTAAACTGAACAGATTACTGGCACCAACATATTGCATCACTGTCTGTGTTGCATCAGATAGAAGGCCATACTGGATATCCTATTCTCTTTATGTCAAACATATTGAAAATATTTCATAATTCAGAGAAAGCTGGGGTTCTGGATATTGTTGATGTACAGATTATTATTATGTAACAAATATTGTGAAATGTATTAAAAACTAAGAAAGTCATTACAGTTATGTCCATGTTTTAGAAGAAAAGCCTATAACCAATAAAAAGACAGGACAAAAATAATATTAGGTATATATTGGAAGCAAGTCAAAAAAAATATTTATTAAATTTGTATTTTGATAATGGATGATTGTATTGTGTGCAACCTTGCTGTCACAAACAGGCAGGAGGCTATATTGTGTGATTTTGTGATTGCTGGCAGCACAGGACTTGTGGGACAGGAATATCCAGGGAGACATATCAAGAAGCACATTGCAATTGCCCTGCAATAGAGTTTAGGTGTACAGTATGTCGAGTGGCAGTTGTAGAGAATGAAGTTCAAGGTTAGCTTGCTGTGGATGAGATGGTTGCTGAAGAGGCCCCTGTAGATGATAGTGATTCTTTTAATTTGTCTAGGGGAAGTCTATCTTCCATAGACAGTAACATGGAAAACAACCTGGATGATGACAATGTCCCTGAGGTTCACTATGTCCATGATGTTCCAGTTTTTCAGATATTTGAAACTGGCTCTTAGTGTGGAAAACCATTGTTGGTTCACAATGGTGGTTATTCATTTACAGTTTTGGTGAATATATATATATATATAATGAATTATTAATAAATTTCAAAATATTTGGAAATGAAATATAATGTGATATTAATATATTTATAACAAAACAAATTTATTGACTGCAGTATAGTGCATACTTTAGACTTATGAATTTCAATAATTATTTTGGATTCAATATTTAACAATATTTTTATTATTTATTTAATTTTAGAGGTCTACTCCTACTGCTACCTACCGAGTTCGCAGTGTAAGGAACAGAGGAAGCCAATTTTGTGGTTCCATTCAGCTGAGGGGGGATAACTTCATTGTGGGTGACAACATACACCTACATCCACCCCAGCCCAGCTTGTTTGTAAAGACCAAAATTACTAGCAAGGTATTATAATAAAGTTATAGTTTAAATTCCATTCCCTTAAAAGATTTAATTTATTATAATTTCAATATATAGATAAAGAAAAATGCAAAAAAATGAATGAACAATTATGTTTTGTCAATGTTGGTTGTAAACTGTGTCATTTTGGATGTCATACCTGATGTTCTACCCCCCCAGGCCAGCCTATTTGAAATGTTAGTTCAATAGAGCGAGGCAATGAATGCATCCTGCTGACCCTAAAAATTAGGATTTTGAGGTGATTTGTAAAAGCTTGCATAATTGTCTTCAGTGTTATCAATAATGAAAAAGTATAAATTATATAACACAATTTTAAGTTGATATTATATTTCAGTATTCTATGTAGTTTATACGACTGTAGTTTATATCATTTTTACCTATATTAAGCTGAATGAAGAATTTGTAGGTCTGGAATTCTTTCGGTGCAGCATCAAAATTGGAGCACAGCAACACCTGATATTTGCCTCTAATCAACAGCTGGAGATCCTTGGTTGGGCAAAGACGTGGTATTTGGACGGAACATTTAGGGATGAAGGAGCCATTTCCACAGCTATTTTCAATTCATGTCTTTGTCAAGTCCAAGGGCAGTGCAAAGCAGGTGCCACTTATTTTCTGCTTAAGGTCATGGTGGAAAAAAGGGTATACAAGATGTACTGCAGGGGCAGGTGGCAGTGAAATGTGCAGTTGTTGATTTTGAAGCAGGTTAGTATCTATAGTTTAAACATAATTATTATATAAATTATATATATGACCTATTTTCTATTAAGCATTTGGAGAACTATTTGTCAAGTTTTCCCCACAATTTAAAATATCAAAGGTTGCGAATTCCACTGGAGTCAAGCCATGTGGCAAAAGGTCCAGGAACTTGGTCTCCAGGTTCCTTACAATGCCCATGATGCCATCCACTGCCACATCTGAAAAATTATGGCCATCAGAGCACATTGGACCGGCATTTGAACAGATAGTGCAAAGGAACAACAATGAAGAAGTCGGCACACTTCTGCACTATATTCAGGCAAGCTGGATTGAATCTACTGTATGGCCAGTTGAGGCATGGAGCATGTACAGAAAAGCCATCCATTCTAATAATGATGTCAAAGGTAAATAAAGAATTTAAAAATTAAATAAATTTAAAATTACTCACACTATATAATAAGAAAACTATATATTATAAGAACAATAATAATATATTTCATTCTTAAATTTATGCTAATTATAATCCTATACAAAGTGTCACATGTTGTTTGCTATCTTTACTTAAACATATTGTTGTGCAATTCTGAATAAGAGTGTATTAGTGTGTTTTTTGTATTTATATAGTCTTATTAACTATTAAACAGAAATCGTTTTATTTAAATTTTTAACTGATGATTGACATTTTCAAGTTCATTTATGTGGATCTATTATATGCAACAATGCAATCACTTGACACATGTACTTATTTTTCATTTAGTTATGTTTATTTCACTTTTGTAAAAATTTTCCTCCACTTTGTTTTGCTTGGATGCTAAATGTGCTTTAATACTATACTTGTGACTGGCTTTTTCTCCTTCTTCCTAGTCTATTTTATACCTATATGAACTGATTTTTATCAAAAATTAATAGATCTATTCTTGACTTAAAAATACAAGCTTTACTATTGTATATTTTCCTGTTTATTCCTTCTTTATTTTCATTATTCTTATACATGGCTTCACAAGTTATTTTTTATTTTACTGAGCTTTTTAAGAGTTGTAAAATGATTTTAAATTTATATGTTTTGCTACTGCTATTATTATATCTGATTTTGTGTATGGATTTATTTTTTATGTCATTTTGATAAATTTTACATTAAATAATTGGTATAATAAATCAATGCTTCTTCTTTCATTACATTTTCAATAAGTTTGTTTTAATTTTCTAACATTTAATTTAGAAATTACAAAAGTAAGAAAACACTTATAATTTTTCATATAATTTAAAGTAATAAATTGATGTTTCTTTTTTATTATGTTTTTAATAAGTTTGTTCAATTTTTAGATATTAAATTTTAAAATTTCAAAAGTAAGAAAAACACTTATAATTTCTGAGTGGACTCATTTATGAGATAACTTAGTATGTTTTAGTAATTCAAATTGGACAGCTTGATCCTTTCAACATAAAAAGAATTCTGAGATTATGTTTTTTAACCAATTTTGAGGGTTATTTTGGCCCCTTATATGAATATTAGATTTTTAGAGGACAGTAAACCCCAACTAAAGATGCCACTAGTGATGTGGAATCTGTAGGTGTTCCTATAGATCTACAATCTGTGGTGTGATTCTTTTTTAATCAGAAATCTTTAAAAAAATCATTAAAAAAGTGTCATTTCCCTATATATATTATATTGGAATATTTTTATATTAATGGTGTTACTATTTTAGCACTTGATTTATTCCATCACAAATGGCATATTAAATACAGTTAAAGTTACAGCTTAGCCCTTAGACCACCTTAACTTGCGCACTTTTGGCATGCAAAGATAACTATTTTATTTTACCTCCAGCATTGAGATTGAACAGAATGCATACTGGCATCCTGGTTAAAAAAATCAAATCAAATTGAAATGAAATTTCTTTGCAACCCCACATGGAAAAGAAGTCATCAATGGTGTTGGTAAACTCTCAAGCATTCAAAAACGTGCAAAATACTTTTCAAAACTTACAATTAGCAAATTATTAAATTTATAAATTAACAAATTAGTATGCGACTATCGATAGGAACTTTGAATGTGTGTGAAATAGAAAAGGAATATTTTAAAAATTACCTTTAATCTTACTTTAAAAAGAAGAAAAAATTGTTCATAACGTAAACACTTAACTTCATAAATATTTTATCTATTTACCGTTTATAAAATTAAAACATTTATTGTACTATGATTTATAAAATATATAAAATATATTATTTGAAATTATCCCTTTCTGAAACACAAAATAATTTGTAAAATATTTTAAAAATTGTCAAAACATTCACAAAATTTTTGTAATGTTAATGGTCCATTAAAGCTAAATAATATTCATTTCTAAGAAACAAGAAATTTTATTATACATTTAAAAAATTTATTTAATTTAATTTAATTTCTTTTCAATTATTTTTTTAGATAAAACTACTAAATCGTTAAAAATTGTTTTAATCTTGTAAACTACAACTATTTTTAGATGTTATGAATTCTACAGATTTGCTTCTTAGAGGTATTTTTTTTAATTTATTTATAATGTTAATCAATTTTATATATTTAAAAATTTATTATTTCTGACGAATATATATATATTCTTTTGGAGGCAAATAATACCAATTTTTTCTTCTGAACTGCCGCTGAACGTTTCTCTTAAACCAAGAGAGAAAATGCAATGTCCTACTACTTGTATTTGTGATCAGAAAAGTCTTTGCCTCTGAAAGAATATTGTCTATGCCATCACTTGTTGCCTGTGTGAAGCTGTGTATATTGGAGAAATGCACAGAACATTTCGGTCATGGATTGGGGAACACTTAAAGTCACAGTCAAGCAACATGTTTCTTCACTTCAATAAGGCACATCACATGATCCCTAACATGACTTCTATCAAGCATAAAATTCTAGTGGCTAATTTCTCTGACTCAGCTCAACGCAAGGCAGTGGAAAGAATTTTTATCAATAAAATCAACCCTACCATCAACATTATGCATAGCTAACAAAATTCGGTGAATTGCCCACTATAACTCATTCTTTTTGTTTATTTTTTATGTTGTTAATATGTGCTCTGTTGGTGATTTTCATATAGCTTTATTGATTATTTTCCTTTATTGTTTCTCATTGCAGCCTGTGGTTATTACATAATATGTCTTTCAGTTATTACATAATGCTTTAGTGATTAATGGTTTAGTCACTCTGTTTTTATTTTCTAGCTGTATAGGTGTATTCCTTGATAAAGAGTTAATCGAAAATTTTGAATATTATCAATTTTACTTTTCAGCTATTGTCTTCTTTACTTCATTTTACATTTAAGCTGATGGCAAACCTTAACATTCTTGTATAAATTTTTTAATGCTGTAACCCCATTAATAAGAAGGATATCATCTTTGATACACCCATAACAAACTCAGTTTTATTTTGAATAAGTGGCACATCTCTAGATAGACCCAATATTAAAAATATTTTAAAAAATCCTTAATTGGCCCTCCCAAAAACACTCAATTTTGGAATACACCCCTTTTTAAAAATAGGAATGATATATATATATAAATTTTAAGTCCCACTTACATGAGCATTCAGGATACAGTGTGCTCTTTCAATGGGCATCCTGTGTAAGTAAAAGAAAAATGGAATTTTAGATGCCAGTGGCAAGGAGAGCCAAGTTATACTTTTTCCAGCATCCTTATAGTTTGATTGGCTATTGCTTTTTCACTATAATATAAATAATACATTAAAAGAAATGAATAATATTGATAATACAAGCATTTAATATAATATAAAGATATAAATTGCATATGGTGAAATTTCCAAATATGGATTAAAGAAAGTAATATTGGTAAATATCCTAATATATTCTTACAATACAAAATTTTGCATAATTATTTTTAATATATATAAATATATCAATTTGTAATTAAAATTTCATATAAATTAATATTTATGGATTTTTATTTAAGAATGATTAAAATATATACAAATTTACATTTTCTGTTAAATGCTTATCACTACAATAAACTTTTAAATTCATAATTTTTTTGTTTTTGTAAAGATGGACAAATATGCATATATGTGTGTATTGCATAATATATATATATATGTAGAGGGAGGTATGCAAAGTCTCTTACATATTAAATCAATGTACATTAATAATTAAACCTGTGGATAACCTGTTGTATCTAACTGTTTTTTACTTATTCATACATATTTATAAAGTAAATTGTTTATAACTAAGTGTTAACTTAATTTTACAATAATAATATACATTGATTTAATATGTAAGACACTTTTGTACACTCCTGTATATTTGTGTTTTTATTTTTATGAAATTATATTATAATATGACCATATTTTGTTATATGTACTATATAAATATATGTACTGTCTACTCTGGCTAATTGGAACTACTGTCTAATCAGAACACAAATTGAATCCCCAGATTTTTTGCCTATTGATACACTATTAAAAAATGGCTAATCACCAGCTAATGTAAATTGTGAACAAAATTGTAGAATGGTCCCTATACTTACAATGTATTTTAAATTGGCTAATTGGAACAGATCATCTTATGCTTTGTTTATCTGTTCAATTTAACTTTTTACATTTGTTACCGAGTAAGAAACTTTTGCCCATTTGAGTATATATTGTCTTTTTATTAAATTCAGTTCAATATTTCAGTATTTTTTGAGTAAGTATTCAACCAATTCTATAGTATTAATATTATAAATACTAAAGTAACTATATAATTCTGACTACATCTGTACTTCACATTTTTTGTATTGTTGTTGAAGTTTAAGTATCTTTACCTACCCACAAAATAAAATATGTTCACTTTCCTTTGGGCATTTTTTATTCCTTGTGCCCTCCTTGGGCCTTTTGCTATAATGATCAAATACCATTCTCACCCCTGATATTTATGTGTACACAGATTTATTTAAATATATACTCAGATATACTCTGATTTTATTTTAAATTTCATGTGGCCACCTATTGCATATTAACAATGATTTGACATAATCTATCAATTTAAAGTAAATTTTTTTGCACAATCATGATGAGATATATCTATTCCAATTTTCAGATCATTTTCAGATTATGTTGACAGTTGGTTCATTAATGTTGAATGATTAACATAATTTATTAAAAGATTTAAGTTTCTATATCATCTTGCTTTTCATTTAAATGTTTTATCTATCAATTTCCCATAAAACCCTTCCCAGTTTGTTTTATCATATTTTTTTATTCTAAAAAACACTTATTAAATAAAATTTAATACCTAATATATATATTTAAAAAAAATTTTTTAAAAAACATTTTTTCCTTATCAGAATCCTTTTAGATCAAACTCTCCCAAAAACTCAAGGAAGCTACTAATTTTACCAGTGAAAAAATCATCCAATATTTTAAAAGTCATCATTCAATACAATAATCTATATTCAAAATACTTAAATAAACATGATTAGTGATTTAATATTATCATACTCATATTACTTTGAATCATATCACTATTTGAACCAACTTATAAAAAAAATTTTGAAACTTTTACATACATTTAAAAAATAAAAATGCAGTTTTCAACTAACTTCTGCCATTCTGAACACTTGATTCTTTTGTTCATAAAAATCAGGTTTCTCACAAGGTTCCCACAAACCTTAAAAACTGTCAGAAATCACGGAAATTTGAATTTTGATTTCCTGACTGAGAAAATACCAGAAGTGTTGTCATTGTGCCATATATTTACTACTCCCTTTCTCAGGATTTTTTTTCAATGGCAATTATTATCAAAATTTTGAGTGTACACAGTCCAATTTTATATTTCAACAGATATGAAATGATTAAAATCTTTAATGTTCAATTACCATAGAAAAGGGACATGCTCTTTCTTATTGCTTGTAGTGACAATTTATGCAGATAGTTTTTTATTATAGAGTACATTATGTTTAGTGTTTGGTCTTGCACCAGTATTCAAGGGACTTCTGGCTGATCAAGTTATTGTGCTGTTTTACAAAGTCTCAATGATTCAATGCATTCTAAACAAATGATGGTGATTTTTTTAATTCTGGGATGTTGATATTAATTTATTTATATATGATTGATATATGTTACTCAATGTGCGCTCATGTTGAATTACTTTTCAAAAATAAATAATCTAGTTTATTATGAAAAACATGTGTTTATTTATCTGCTAAGCTTTTTATTAGTATTACATTTGAGTCTCCGAAATTATAAAACCCATTTTTTGCATGTACTCTTTTATTTGTACTACATATATGTAATTTTATTTAGACATTTAAACTTTCTGAATAAAACTCTAAATTTATCTCTAAAGTTAGAAAAACAATTTTTTTCTCTGTCATATTTTCAGCAGTTGAAGACCAAAAGATTCGCTTCCAGGTTGAATTAGAATTTGTCCAGTGTTTAGGCAATCCAAATTACTTAAATTGTAAGTTTCATGGTTATTTGATTTTCTTTATTTATTTTATATTGTTTATCATAAATATAACTCTGAATTTCATTATATTTAACAAATTACTTAAAATATGTATTCTGATATGTTTATATCATTAATATATATTAAGTATTCGTCGATATTAGCCATAAACAAAAATAGTTTTTTATCCTTTTAACTTTAATAACTTCACCATATATCAATAAATAATATTCATAGATATGTTTTGATAATTAATATTTTGATTTGTGAACGAATATTGAATACTACTAAATTTCAAATATATATTTATAATATTCGAGGTTCGTATGGGTCTTGGAAAACTGGTATTGAAATTTCAACTTTTCATTATTTTTATTCTATTTTTCAGTGCCTTAACCATACACATAAAGCAGTTTTTACTTCACTTTTAATATTCATTGCCCTTGTTGCTTTTGTTGTATTTAAATATACCGCATAACATATTCATGTTTTTGTTACCTAGGAAAGTACTGGAATTTCTCATTGTGTCTTGGAATAGTTTTAACATTGTTTTAGAAAATTCGTACGAACCCTGAATATTATTGCTTAATAATTTTACTCTATATAGTATATAGTAATTACAAAAATACCTTTGGTCCTTGACATTGGTTTAACCAATACAATTTTAAATATATACTGTGGAAAAAAACAAATTTCTTACTTAACTAATTGATATATTTCGGACGTTGGTTTCTCTCGTACATAATCGTTTTTTATATATGATCAATTATACCACGGATGTGATATTCTATCTGATTTTACATATTAAAAGTAACAATGAATTATATCTGTAATATTATTACTAAAATCGAAACCGTAAAAAATTACACAAGGCACCTTATTTTTTATTAATCGTACTACTATAATATTGCATAACTAATTATCTATATTATTATAGTTGTATCCGAAATAAAATCATAACCAACTAAACTATATAATGAAATATATCCGATTTCCTAAATAAATAATAATTTTTTTTTTAGTTTTGGCACAAAGAGGATACTTTGAGAGGAAAGATTTTAGGAATTATCTAAAATATCTTCAATATTGGAAAGAACCGGACTATTCCAAGTTTATTAAGTAAGTAAAACTAATTGTTTTGATAATTAAAGAACATTTACTTGATTTATAAAATATTTCTATTGAACAATAATTAAATAACAGGTAGTGAACTTACACGGATTTATATTTAAGGTATCCCTTCTGCTTACACCTCCTTGACCTTATACAACACGAAGAGTTTCAACGTGAGGTCGCTAAAGCGGACTGCTCTCGATTTATTGAAGACCAGATACTTCTCCACTGGCAGCATTATATGCGCAAGCGAACCCAACTGATAACCAGCCAAGCCGATAGAGTTCTGCAGCAGGGTCCACTAGCAGCTCAGGTTACACAGGAACTGACCGAAAATGGCAACATCAGTTGCCAATGAGGATCGTCGTGTGCAGGATACAGTGGAAGCCCTTCTCCAATCATTGCACAAACTCCGCGGAAAGCTGTTAGGTCTGGTAAAATTGCTAGATCTTGAAGGCGACCAGGTTGACTGGCCCAAGTATATGAACACATTCGCTCTCTGCGCCTCTGAGATGTCAGAAATTCGAAAAGTGCTTTTGTCGGACAAACTTATTCCTATTAACTCATACTCAATTGTGCCGATTGCTCTTAGCCCTGAATTTGATCCTCATCTGGCTCGTGTTACAGAGGATCGTTTGTGTTATCTCAACCACGAGTCGGCACCCAATTATCTACGCACAAAGTTAGAACCGGAACTTGAGGAAGCTTGTCAAGAGCAGACAATTCGTGCTTCAGCTATTATTCCGGATTCTGTTAACAAACAGATTTCAGTGCTCAATAAGACCGTGGATAATATAGCTAGGGAATTGGGCTCCCTCAAAGCAGAATTAGATTCAGAAGCGCAGGAAAAATCTACCCGCTCTAGTTCGAATAATGATGATACAAATTCTTTTATAGCAGGTATCACGTTTGGGAAAAACTCTAAAGGAGCTCCACTTATTTTAAAGTAGATTATTTTCTGTGCTACATAATGTATTTGAAAAGTGGTTAAATTTACATTTTGTTGTTATGAACCAGTGAATTATTTACAAGTTGTATATAAGTTTAAAAAGTTACAGGATTTTTTATATTTTTAAAATGACTTAATAGTTAAATTAATATTTAGAAGTGCTTTTGTACTATAATAAAATGTATTACAAATATTTTGTATAAAGTGATTTTTGACTTAGTACACTATTGTTAGATTTACTTTATATATAAAAAGCTGTCAGTTTTGCTATATAAATTACTTTTGCAACTTATAATTTAAATGAATTAAACATAGTACTAATTTTTCAATACATTAACATGTTAATATTAAATAAATAATAAGAAGCAATTTTTTATATATATTTTTATTCATAACGCAATCCCTGTGTTAACCACATCATTATACCCAAGTGTTGGCGAATCGGACCGCGATCTTTTATTTTTACTGTGGCTTTTTAAATAGAAGACGAAGCGACATGAAGCTCACAATTTTTCATATTATTATGTTCGAAACATGTTTTATAAAAGATTCCAGTTAAAACAAACAAAATTGTGTTTTTTGCAAATAATTTTAAATTCGGAAATTCATTTTAGTCACGTGGTGTAGTTGTTATCTATGGTAACAAATGATAAAATTTCCATAATTTGACCAGTCATCAATTTAAAACAAATTAACAACTACAAATGATTTTATTTCTGCATTTAACAGAAAAGGGTCAATGCCTTTATGCGATACTATATATGTATTACATTTTTTAAATCTAAAAAACAAATTACAAAATTGATTTGATTAAATTCTGATCACGCGCAAATTATGGAGATGGGTCTAACTATATAACTGGAATTTTTAATATATAAAAAATTACCTCTATTTTAGCTTTGTCTAATTATGTTTAGTTTTGTCTATAAATGATACAAATTTATATACCTAATTTATTTAAATTCACTTAAATTTATACCTAAGACTATTTTGTAACGTATTTTAATGAAGCAATTGATGGCCGGTGCTGGCTGGAGGGCGGAGCACTCCAATAAATAATGTTTGTAGGTTAATTAATTGCCTGTCGGTTTTTCCCCCCGTTTTTGACAAAATACTAGTAAAGATTTCTTTTCAGTCAATGTACATTTTGTTTTGCATCTAAAATGGATTTAATTATAATATCGTCATAGTTAAGTAAAGAACTTCTATTCATATAGCATAACAAGGAAAAGACATTTCTGGAGATATTATGATATTTTGTCGGGTGAAAAACGTTTGGGTGGCATGAGTGTGGGGGGGGGGGGGGGGGGGGGGGGGGGGGGGGGGGGGGGGGGGGGGGGGGGGGGGGGGGGGGGGGGGGGGGGG